>LSSN01000489.1:0-20829 GCA_001970855.1 Smittium culicis | reverse complement strand
GATTCCGAAGATACACCCCCAAAAAATCACTCCACAGAACTTGCAACCGCTTGTTCAAATTACCAAATTGCCTCAGCCATATTTTTGGATTTATCAAAGAATGTTGATGATCTCCCATTTGCTGATATGCACCCATTTTCTTTATCAGTTCTATCCAAATTCATGTTAGCGCAAGCGCAGGAATGCGTTGTTTCTAAAGCTATTTTCGATAACAAGAAAGACTCTATAATTGCGAAATTGTGTAGCCAGGCTTCAATCTATTATTTAGAATTATCAAACAAGCTTCATGTTAATTCTGATCCTGATTCCTCTCCAATATCTGATGATACCTTCCAAGAGCTTGTTTCTACCTTGCCACAATCTTATCCTATTGTTTGCAGCGTAAAAATGAAATATTATTCTTCATTGTCTGACCTTTACCAAGCAAAATACTGCCAATCTAAAAAATCTTTTGGTGAATCTGTAGCTAGATTTAATATAGCTAAGACAAAAATAAAAGCTTCTATTAGCAAATCACAAGATTTTGAGCCTAGCATTTTTGATAACTCGCCACAAAACTTGGAAGGATTTGGAATTTCTTCACACAAAATTTTAAAATCTTCTTTACTAAAAATTAGCGAATTGATAAATTCCTTGTCTTCTGAAGCTGAGGCGGACAACGATCTTATTTATCATGAACCTCTTCCAAACACTCCAACCCTAGAGCAAATTACGCCTGTTTCAGTTGTAAAGCCTCTCAGCTTAGTGAATACTTTGACCGAACGCGAGCATATTGATATTGTTGGTAAAGATATTTTCGAATCTTTAATACCGATCAACATACACGAACGTGCATCGATTTATAGTGAAGAGCTCTCACAACTTCTTCGTTCTGAGCAAGACAAGCTCGATTTGTCTCAATCCGAGTTTGATAACTCTTTGTCATTTATGAAGTTATCTGAAATCATTAACAAATTCGAAGCATATCTTGACAGCCCCTCTTCGTTTGAAGAAGGTGAGTTAAAAAAATATTCAACTCCGCATAAAACTCTCAAATCTCTCGTTGAAAATTCTAACGAATCTTCTTTGATAATTGAAGATTTAGTTTCTCAACTTTCTAGATTGAAATCTAAATCTGATATTAACATTGATAACTGCTCTTTGGCTTTGAACAAATTGTCTTCTTTTCAATCGAACTCTAGTGGAAGCTCTTCAGAGTACTCAGAAATTTACTCATCTTTCAAAGAATGTATCAATAAGCAAACCTCTGCAAAAGAATCTGATTCATCTGTCCTTCAAAGATACCAATCTAATGTCTTGCCCTATTTAAAAGTTCTAAAGAAGCCCGTAACCCTTTACGATTACTCTTTTTCATTCCTAAAAAATCACATAAAAAACGCTAATATAAACATCTCAGAAAGTGACAACACTAAAACTGTAAACTTGTTGGATATCGACGATGGAATCAGCGGTTCAGATAATGAACTAAATAGCCTTAAAAAGCTCATAGGTGACTTAAAATCGTGTAACGATAAAGCAAACTTCCTCAAATCTAATCACCAAGAAGTTTTTGAAAGGCTTAAGGCTCATGTTCGAGATGACGATATATCATCTGCTTTGATGCTTAATCCTCCAAATGGCTCTGGAATAGAATCAAACGATACAGAACTTTTTAAAGAAGAGATTAACAAGTTTGAACCTTTGATAAGTCAACTTTCAGATATTGATTTTGAAAAAAAGAGCCTCGTAAAGTTTTTAGCTAGCCTCATAAAATCAATAAACGATAATAATCAAATAAAACATGTTTATGCCTTTCAAATGGCTTTGGATTCTGGCTGTGAAATGATCGAAAGTAACTTATCTCTCGCATGTGAAACTCTGGAATCTATCATTTCTCCTATCAGATCTGGTATTAAATTTTATGGTGAACTAAACAGTGAAGTTAATAAAATTTTCTTTAAAGTGGAAAATCTTGTAAACAGCTCTAGTCAATCGACGAATATTCAAACAAACCAACCTTCAAGCAATAGTACTACCATTAACTCCAGTAAAAATACTGACAACTTATCAGATAAAAATAATAGCCAAAGCTATGTGTATAATCCAACCCCAATTTCTACTAATATTTACCAACCAATAAATAATATATCACAAACTATGGAAAACATGTCTATATCTGGATCAAACAATTATAACCAAAGTTTTTCTGACCAAATTCCTAAAATTTCAACCAGCGAATTCAATCATACTAGCAGCCCAATCGCACTAACAAACAGAATTCCTAGCAATGTTCAAAACAGTTCATTTAATTACTCTAGACTCGATGAAAGATATAAAAAGGCTATGCAGATGGTTGACGATTCTATTCCAGCAATTAATAACGGTCCCACAAATCAGCTTCCCTCAAGCCAAAGTTATCTTCATAGCGGAAATAACAACACCAATACTAACAATCAAATAGAAAGCTCATTTAATAGCTCTTCAAGTTCTTTTTATAACGTAGCGCCTAATCAAAATCTGGAAAAAATAAATAACTTATCTCAAAATCAAAGCGCATATATTAGTCAACGCTCATCCAGCTTTGCAAGTAATGTCCCTAATAATTCACAGATGCCTACTAATTCTCAATTTATCCAGCAAGCACCGATTTCTAATTCTTCTGCTTACCCATCCTCCCAACATCCTATACAATCCCAGTCCCAACCTCAACATCAAACATTTAATGATTTTAGCTCTCCTGCTCAACTTATTTCTTCTAGCTCTCAAAATACTTTTAACAACCAAAGCCAAAGTAATTTTGTTCGCCACTCTCAAAACTACTATACAAACCCTCAACAAAGCAACAATAACCTTAACCAAGAATTTTTAGGAAAGCCTTTGAACCAAGTAACAAACACTTCTGCTCCTAATGACCCCTTGCCTTATCAACTTGAGAAACCTGCCGGCTATCCTACTCCTAACGCTGTGCCACTGCACCCAGGTAGAAATCTACAGACTTTTGATCAAAATATCTCACCACAAGTACATAATAATCCTGTTTTGCCTCAAAATACCTACCAAAGTAATTTTCATCCTGCCCCAGATAGTACTCGACCTCAACCAACGGTACAAAATTCCCAGCCCCAACAACTCTTTAGTCCTTTAAACCAACAAACACAACAAGCTCAATATTATAATATGGCAAACCAAAGTAACAATGTTAGCAATACTTACCAACCTCAGCAGAATCAGCAGCATTTCTCCAGGCCCATAATCAACCACCAAGCTCAACAGCCTGTTTCCAATTTACAGACATCCTCTTTTCAAAATTATACAAACCTAACTCCTCAGTACTACGCTCCAAACAACAATCCCAAAAATGAGTCTAACAATTTCTCCCCGCAAAATCAATCTCTTCCTGCTTTTCAAAGTACCCAGAATTTTAACAATTCTAATAATTATAATTATCCGATAAACAATAACGCACCCTTTAATAATTCACGCCCATCAACGAATCAATCTCACAGTAATTATAACCAACAGCCAAGCTCTTATTCCCAGCAGCAATATCCACAAACCACTCAAAATATCTATAATAGCTATCAAAATCAAGCAACGCAAGCCCATCAATATTCACAAAATAGCTATTCTGGAAATAACATCAATTCTTATCCCAACATTAATCCTGCTCAGGCATACCAACCTATCCCGCAACAGCAACCACAGTACCAACAATACTATAATCCTGCAAATAATCAAAGTTCTCAACCTCCAAATAACGATCCTGAATTTATCAAAAACAGGAACAAGTCGTTACTGGATTAAGGAACGCCCTTCCGTTATATAAATTATACTTTCCGTTTAAGACTTTGAATTTTTCTGTTTTTCAATTTTCTCATGATTCTATTATTAAATTAATAAAATATTGATATTTAAAATGTTGTAAGTTCTTTATTTTCACGTTGCCTAAAAGGCTGATGAAATATTGCTATGAAATATGACAAGGGGAGGGGGGGGTGTTCATGATCTTTTTGAGAACACTATTCTTTAATAATTAATCTAACAGAAAAATCACCATTTTATAATTTTCTGAAAAAATAAAAGTATTAAAAGCCTAGAACAATATTTAGATCGTTCATATGCTCATTAGTCTTAATTTAGGTTCATTTTTCAGCCATTTATACCGCTTCCATAATTAAAAACTATAATTATGTTGATTAAACTAGGACATTTGATTCCCAAAAATTCGAATAATTTACATTTTTATGGGGAGACTCTTAGTCGAAGCGGAACTTTTTTTCAAAGAAATTCTATTTGCTTATTTTAATTAGGTAAAGCTATTAATTGAATCGGATAAACCAGTCAATGATAAATTCTAATCAAATCTAAAATAAAGGCAACACTAATTAGTAGGAAATTTTTACTAGGAAAGGTTTTGTTCCATCAAAGTAATCTCGCACATATTTATGCGAGTGTATCACTTTGACTGGCTAATAAATAATTAGGCGAGGAAATAATACACGAAAGCAGTGAATAAGTTCCTCGTAGAAGTGAAAAACGTCCGTGCGCGAAGCTTAGGGAGCTTTAGCCATTTTTGAATGGCGGTAGACTATTTTCGATTTAACAAATGTAGGCAGCTGTGTTCGATTATAAAACGCGTATTCTCAAGCCTTAAGAAATATTGGTGTATTGTAATATTGCAGCAAATAATAAATTTGCTTTAAAATAATTAGCGAATCAGTAAATTCGATTTTTTTTAAAGGGTGTTGCGCTGGAAAGGGTAAAAAAAAGTGAAATATTGCTTTATTGAAGTGCTATACTAAAATTCCAGATATCTTTACATTATATTCAGTTGCGGATAGTGGATGTAACGGTCAGCGGTTCTGGAGGGCGGCGAGTCCAGGGGAGGGGGTGGGGGGACTACTTAGAAGCAGGAGAAACTGATTCGTTTAGCACAGTTGGGGACAACCTCTTGTACACAAGAAAGCGGGTGACAGCAATACGGATCTCAGCCGTTTAGTAGTTTATTGTAGGAGATTCAGGTCTGTTAGCACCGCGTTTGGGCAGGTGCCTATTTTTTTTTTTATAAATCCTGTTGGATGTAAGGCTCTAACCAGATAGTTCAATGATATCACCGAATTCGATTTTTCTGGAACGAGCTTAATTCAATAACTGCTTGCAAGTTCAGAAATATACCATATTCGAAGCAATACCTAGGTGTATCTTTCGGTTAGTTGATTGGTCACATTTCCCTTTAGGGGTACGCATCAGGTAGACAGGTAAGGGAAATTTATTTGGATTAGAATATTAGCTTTCTTATGCCTTGTACCAGCTTTAGTATTTTTTTAGTTTCTTTACCATTATATTTTCTTTTATTGTTACAGTACTAATAAAATTCAGTGATTAAAAATGAATGAGTTATTAATTAGGGTATACCTTATGAGGGCAGCAAATTGTATGGAGAATTATTTGCAAAGATATCGCGATTATACAAAAAGAGTAACAGGGAATGAGATTTGATAAAAATAATTATCGAATAACTAAAAAGAATAATTTATAGCAAATAATGTTTGAATAATTAGTGAGGTTATAATAAATCAAAACGTCGTCTCAATTCTGCTGAAAAATGTAATAATTATAAGCGTTTGGTCCAATAAATATACGCCAAAAAAATAATTTATTTAGCTCAGAGTCTCCAATATGGGAGATTCTTTACTAAAAGAGTTCTTTTTAGGAACAAAGTTTTATAGTGTACCAAATCGCATAAATGATCAATAGCCAATAAATAACAAGATTAATTGTTTTAGCAAATAGTAATTGCTAAATAAAATATGCAAGTTTAAAAGCCGAGCTTCTATTCAAATTAATCAGTCTCAATATTTTTAAGCTAAATCAAAGCTCTGTATTTGATCTCTGCCTTCCAAATGGATAGAGAAATAAAAATTGTTGAAAAAGAACTCGCGCATAGAATTAAACAATATTTTCAGCCAATAATTCATACCATTCATTTCAATTTTATTATCAGCTATAAATTCACTTTGCAAACACATTGGTTTCAATAAAAAATAATTTCAGATTTTTGGAAAAAGTTGTCCATTGTAGCTTTTTTTTTTATTGTTGTGAATGGAGTAAATCTGGTACGTTAATTTAGCAGATAATGTTTAGTAAAGTAAAATTTTAAAGTAGTACAGTTGGGGCAAGGCATGTAAAAACTAATATGCTTTTACCAATAAATTTTTCTGATAGTCTATTTTTTGAGTAAATAAAAGAGTTGGGGTCCAATTACCAACCGTAAGAACCCCCGCCCCCCGCAAGTACTATTTCTAGCAGGCTGATGTTACTAAGAAGTCAACGAATAAAGCCTGATCCAACAAAATCAAATTCGTTGAAATAATCGAGCCACCAGTCAGGCGTATGTCTAGCAAAGAATAATATACTTCTTATTAGTTAGTATTTTTTATAATTTTAAAAAATAAGGAGATTATGAACAGTGTATTTTCGATTTTAATTTAAGTTTTGTATGCTCGTGCTAATTTTTCTATTTCTATTATCAACTTTGAATAGATTACATTACAAATATATGTAATGCTTCTATAGTGTTTATCTAATTGATTAGAGGCGATGTTCAACTGTAACCTAGTTAAAGAGCAAATCAAATTCGACTATAATTTAATTTTCACAATGAGAGCTTATTACTATATTAAGCTTTTAGATTGCCCAAATATTTGTCGGCGATAAATGGGAAAATCTGAATTAAGAGACATCTTTGCCGAGAATAGTATTTATTGGCCCTATCAGTTTAAAAAAAATATAATACTATTGGGCGAAAACAGTTGGAATTTCAATATGTTCAGTTTATATGCCAAAAATTAAAGCAAGTATTGCTAATTTCGTAAAGGCAGATTTGTGCGATTTTTAAACTCGTCTTTGTTTTACGCTGTAAATTCCTCCTCCATATAAAAAATTGAATGCTTATACAGTAGAGAAGAAAAAAATTTGCAATAAAGTATTCACATATCGCAGCTATGATGAAACGTATCGTCATGATACTAATAATAAAAAGCAAGAGGTAAAAAGTATAGTTTGGTTTAGTTCACTCAAAAGGGTTGTTTGGATGATAGAACTGGTAAATAATAGTCTATCGATCCTGAAATATCCAAATAAGCTTTAAAGTTGATTTGTTCGCAAATAGAGGCATAAATGCCCAGTCTAAGGCAAATATTCGCTACTATGATTAGGTAACCTGATAGATATAGACATAGCTATCCAATGAGACCAACATGGACTAACATTTTGAGCATATTTATTCTACTGATTTGTGATATGTTAAATTCTGTGTACATGATTACATAATTCTGGCGGTTGTTGGGATATGTTATTAGCGCTATTCAGCTTTGCGTATCAGATAACGTCACTAAATTCCGATTCCATATAGGCGACTTTCTAAAACGAGAATAACGCTAGCAAAGCTTCTATTCTAAGAATATTCGCAGTCACTCTATTTCATTCATGTTCCTTTTAATTAAAGTTTAGAATAAATTCCTAAAATCAAAAAAGTATAATTATAATCCAATTCCATAAACTCCCCTTCTTAAATAACATTGCCCTTCTTTACATCTTATCTTATTTCTTTGATATCAAACATACATTATACTCCTCTTCGCTACCTATTATAAAATAACATATATATTATCTGATATCTCTCTTACAACCATACGCACCAGAATTTTGATTATCACTTTCTCAGTTTACCATACCTTTAACGCTAAGCTTAATACCTACATATCTGATTGTTTGTTATCTAATTAATTGATCAGCTAAATATTAAAGTTGAGCACCAATACTCATTTTACGATTAAGATCCAACCTCATATTCTACATATACTATCTCTACCGTTCTTGTGGTTTTGATATTTTCCGGATTTTGTATTAAAAGAAATCATAACTTCAAACAATCCTAGCTGCTTATTTTTTTAACGAAAACTTCGATAATACCAGTCCCATTTAGTTTCTGATCAGACGCCTTAACAAATTTTTTTTAGATAAAAAAGGGTAATAATAATCACTTAATATATTTATACTTTTTATAGTTGAAATAATTCTTTTATTTATAGTATCCCCCTTACTAATTCTAGTATCTTTTTGATCTTCATGTTAATTTATACTTTAACAAATATTATTTCTACCGCTAAAGTATCTCATTAATGATTATATTTACAATTTGATATAGAAATTCGTCATTTTATATTCAGCTTCTTTGATTAATCATTTAATTCATTTTTCCTGGAGAAAAAAAAAGATAACGCTTTTAACCAGATAAAAAAAAAGTATAGAAAGTATGGACCCTAATAGAAATAACGGTACCCCTCGAAATTCGGGTTATTACAGGCCTAACTTTTACAACAGTAATTACCCATCAACCGCTACTATTGATAAAGACAGTATTGTCTCGAGATTTGAAATTCTGCCTCCACGAAAAGAAACGTTATTTGCCCGCAGACCAAGTGATGATTTCATTGAACCCGAAAATTCAAATAGTAGGAAAAGATCCTCATTCAAGTCTAGACTCGCAGATTTTTTCAGCTTCACAACCCTCAACAGGGCTGCCCTGATTCTAACTGCGGTTTTAGTGGTCATGGTGTTCTTAATTCCTATCATTTTATCGCAAACCAAGAATAAATCAAAGGCTCCTTATGACCCTACAGGTCTAAGCGTATTCTCTAAATCTGACTACGAATATATCGCTATGGCTAAAAATTCTTCGTCTAAAGGCCAACCCCTGGTTCCAAAAGTGCTACCAATTGACCCTGAAACTCCTGCTTCAGCTGGTTTTTTTACCAACATTAATGGCGAAAAACTTAAACTCGTTTTTAGTGACGAATTTAATACTGATGGAAGAAAATTCGGGCCTGGTGAAGATAGTATATGGTAATTTAACTTTACTCACACCTTACTTTTTTATCCCTTCTTAATAAAAAAAAAATGACCATAGCATTACTTTCTTTAAATAATTCAATCTTCTTTTTTATATAGGGAGGCTCAAGATTTGCACTATTATGGTACAAATGATTTGGAATATTACTCACCTGAACAAGCTACTACCAAAAACGGAAAATTAATCCTAACCCTCGAAAATAAAGTTACTGTCGAGCCTTTCAACTACACTAGTGGAATGCTCAACTCATGGAATAAATTCTGCTTTCAAGGCGGCTACATTGAAGTTAGGGCATCTTTTCCAGGCGATGGAAAAGTTCCTGGATATTGGCCAGCTGCTTGGACTCTAGGAAACCTTGGTAGGGCTGGATATGGTGCTACAAATGACGGATTGTAAGAACTTTTTTTTATTTACTCTTTACTTCAATTCAATCAATAATTTTTACCAATAGTTTTAACAATTTTAATTATCCTATTTCTGCTCTGATATAGATGGCCATATACATATAATACTTGTGATTCTGGAGTTCTTCCAAATCAAACAAATTCGTATATATCTAGGCTCCCAGGCCAACGTTTGAACGCTTGCGTATGCAGTGGTGACCACCCTTCTCCAGGAATTGGCAGAGGAGCCCCTGAAATAGATATTTTTGAAGGAACTGTAGAATGGGGTGGTTTACAATCTCTCTCAATGAGTTTACAAGTTGCTCCGTTTGATCATCAATACACGCTCAATAATAACTACACAACTTTCAAAGACGTCGTATTCCCCAATTCTTCTTCCCCTCGAGTCGGAACTACTATTCCTAACACCTATACCGGAGGGTTTTTACAGCAATCTGTCTCCTCTGTCCACTATGTTGACAACTCTGTAAGTGGTGGTAACGAGTTTGGTGTATATGGGTTTGAATACATTCCTGGACCAAATGGCTTCATTCAATACTATGTAAACCAACAACCTACATTCCGTGTTGATTCAAAAGCTGTAGGCCCAAACCCTTCATCTAAAGTTGGCCAGCGTGTAATCCCTGAAGAACCAATGTACATTCTCCTAAATCTTGGATTTTCGAACAGCTTTGGCGCTATCGACTTTGAAAACATCAAATTCCCTGCTAATTTACAGTTTGACTATGTACGCTTGTACCAAGATCCTAATAACATCAGATTGTCATGCGATCCTGAAGATAGACCCACCGCTCAGTACATAATGGACCACCCTCGTGCATACTATAATAAGGACTTGAGATACTGGAACCAAACTGGTTACGGTACACCGTCATACGATATTAATAAAGGGTGCAATAAATAAATAAAACTTATCCAATGATGAACAGTATAATATTAAAAATAACACCAGTGGCACTATCAAGAACAATATTTTTATCGCAATTTTTACTTTTAATTTCTCGTTTGCTTTTAAACGCTGAACTCCTTACCTTGATGACTTATAACTTTTTATTTTAAGCACTATTTACATAATATTATTGAAGTTATGAACTCTTATATGCTGTAAATAATATTCTATAAAAATTATTCTTTTAATAAACAGTTTCCCCTTTGATTGAATACTATTTTAAATATTAAACCTCTTCACCAGATTAAAGATGTTTATGAAATTTTTATATTCATAAAATAACAAGTTAAGTGTAACTATAATGAAAATAAGTCAAATCAAGGCTTTTTCAAGATTTATAAACAAAAAATCTTCATGTGCTCCAGCAAGATAAAATTATCTGAATAATAAGTATATTAGTTTGAGTTTGATATGGTATGTTTATTGAAGCCCAATCGCATATATATTATTACATATAAAATAAAATCATATTCGTGTAAAAGATAATCATATTTTTTATGGTATTTTAAACTCATAAAACGAAATCAAAATGATTCATATAACAATAAAAAATAAATGTTAAAGATGACATAGAATAATGTTTTTAGCATCACTATTAACTCGTTAAATATGGCTTTAATCTCACCCAAGTTTAGCTACACATCAACAGTATAGTTTTATATAATTTATATTCGATTCTCTGTTTTAAATTTTTCACCGTAATTTTTATTTTTTTTTTCTTCATTCAGCAAAAAAAACCCCCCTCCCAAAGTTAAAACGATTTTCGGAATTAAATTACCTTTTTTTGAACGCAGTTGGCCATATACGGTACATCAAAAACAACCAAATGCCGCAAAAAACGGTAAATAAAAAAGAATGAATCTTGTCATTTAATAGTAATATCGTAATGCTAAGGTTGTACTTTCTGTAAAACAATGAATTATGACGATAAATATCAGCAAGCGATTATGTTGACCGTCTATTTTTAGCGTTAATTCAATTAACTGATTATTACATCTAGTTTTTTTAAGCCTTTATTTATTACTTTTTCAGCTAATAGAAAACATATTTAACACTTTTATTTTATTCTATTTGAAAGAACGCATCTTTTTTCAAAATACAAAAATTAACTAATTCTTAAATCAAGTACAGATTTAAATAGCCCTAAAACACAATAATTAATAGTAGAATTTTCATAAATTAGAATACAGATATAATGTAGAGTAGGCTCAAAATTATTTTCTGACAATTTATAAATCTTGGACTTTAATTTTTACTATTACTCAATATGTTAAGTAACCAGAAAAAATTAATAACATAACTCATATCATTTCATTCTGAAATAATAAAAAAAAAAAGATTTTTGTTATAGAAAGGAACAAATTCAGGAAATATCAATTTTTCAAATTTTAGACGAGCTTTTTTAGTAAATTTTGAATTTTGAAAAAAGATTATATCTTGACTTTGAATTCAATTTATAACCATTATAAGATTAAGAGATCAGATGATCAATTTAACAATTATCTTTAAAATCAAGATAAGTCTTAAAAAATTATATATTTACATTTGTTATTGTTCTTTAGTTAAATAGCTTCATCAAATACAAGATCTAATGTTGTTAATTACATTAAAATTATTTGAAAGACATCTCTAGGGTATTAAATACATATTTACTACAGATCTTTCATCAAATTATCTGTCAATTATTGACTAATTAAAGGGATTTTAATCATTATATTTGATATTTAATCAAATCTAAAGTTTATAATATTATAACTGATGTCTAAATAATTTTTAAATTGAAAGTATTAAATGAAAATAAGTTTAAATAATATTAAAAGCGGCTAAGAATAATAGATCAATATAATATATAGAGCATTTTTGTCAAAATCCAAAAGTACAAAGAAATTTATAAAAAGTTAAATTATCAAATATATAGTTTCATTAAAACTTGTTTATCTTTCTATGTGAATAAAAATTGCTAATAATTTGAGATATGTATCAATTTTCGAGAAATTTTTTTCTTTTTATTCTTTCAAAACACCTTTTATACCAAAAATATTTTTGCCCCCACATATAATAGCTTTTTTCATAATTCATTTTATTAAATGCTGTCAGAAGTTTGGTCCCCTACTCAGTCGCCTGTTTAAAAGCATTCCACTTCGTAAGACTGCGCTAGAGTTAGGGTATCGGACCCTAACCTAGCACTCATTTGAGCCCCTGGAGAGACTATGTAACTAGAAGTCATCTCTCTTTCTACCCTTAGCGTATAAAAAGGTCTAAGTACGCTATAGTAGTCCGCACAGTTTATTCTATTAGCTCCTGAAGGGACTACGTTACCAAGAGTCATCCTCTCTTCCGCATTTAGTGGAATAACAGACTCAATTCCACTTTAGCGGTCCGCGTGTGGAGTAACAAATATAGAGGAGAACATCCGACTAAGCACCTCCCCTACATCCATACTCCCTAGAACTGACTCTTGGTTGACCAGAGATGGAATATAGGAGGGGTCATTAAAGTATTCACTACAACTATCCATCTCTGGCTTCAGCTCCCACCAAGCTAGTACCTCCGGAGCCACTTCCTCTGGGTCATCTAACGTATTAATAAACACTTTACTAAACATAATAATAAAAATCTGAGATAACTAACCAAAATCTCACCAAGAGCAAGTCACTAAGACTAGCAACTAAATTTAGGGTCACTAAGACAATTACTTATAACGCCACTATTACAACTAATAAAGCCACAAAGGCAAAAACTAAGTTAAAAGAGAACTAATAATTTATTTACTAATAACCAAAGACTACTAATAAATTAAGTTAAACTATCCGGATGGCTTCAACCTTACACCCTGAAACTTGGGTAGTATCTCTTTTTAATGAAGAAATAGTTCTCTGAATAAATTATAGCGCAATAAAGCATTTTTCAACCTTTGGAAAATTCTAACTTATTTATGGGTCTATTATTTTTATTGGATTTATATCTTTAATGAACGATCGTTTTCTACTGGAACTGACTAATTATATTTCTAAATATTAATGTTTTTTCCTATATCTAAATCAATTTTCATTAAACCCGAGTTATTATAATTTAAAAAGTCTTATTTTTTCGCGTTTATACATTAACATGATATAATTATGAATTATGTATTATAAAGCTCTTTTTCAAATTTTAAATTGATATTTATTTCATTATCAGTTAAAATTATCTCGTTTTCTTTATGAATTTCTCTTTTGAATTTAATTTTCGTATAGAGGCATTTTTTTAGGAATATTATTGATATAGAAAGATTTTCAATAGGCTATATCTTTAGTCTTGATATATAAAGGTGATCCGTAATTGTTCTTGGTGTCAAAATAGCCCTGTTAACTTGTTGGGAATAAGAATTATTTTTTATAACTATGCTAAAACTAAGAAAAAAAATATTCTCATAAAATAATAAATAGCGTAATAGATTTTTTTTTATATAACAACTTTACTTATTAAATGTAATTATATATTTTTACTTGAGATTAATATTTTCCTTGATTAATTTTTTGCTCACTTCAAACAATTTATATGCATTTTTTTATTTCTAAAGTTATCATATATTGTTTTTTAAGATTTTTTGGTAAACATAATATGACGTTTGAATATAAGTTTTTTTTATATTTTGAGATCTAATTTTCATATGTTTCTAAATTGTATATCAAAGATTAAAATTGAATTAAATTTTAAATTTTAAATCCGGCTTATATCCCTCCTAATAAGATATTTTAAATTTAATGAAAATTTTCATATCAAAAAAATTAATTATGAAATACAAGATAAAATATTTTTGGTCCAATATAATATATTCAGACCTAATTTTCAGTTTACTTTCTGTATCCTAATACAAAAAGTAATAAAAACTAAAATTTTCTGATGTACTTTTAATTCAATTTAATCTTTATAATAAACCCCAAAAGAGAAAAATCAACCATTTATACCTTATAAACCCATACTTTATTACCGTTTTGAAATTATATTCGGTTCTTGGAAATGAATCTCATTATATCTTCCAAAAATTTCAATTATCTCAAGTTTTTTTCTGTGATGGAACATTTTAAATAGTTCTTTCGAATTTGAATCAAATAAGATGTCTATAGAACATTTTTTCGTAAAATAATTTTTTGAAAAAGTGAAAATTTAATTTTCTAGGAATTCAAATACCAATAAAGGGTGGTTTCTGGTTTATTATTTATTCTAGATAAATGAGTTTTTTCCCAAAGTTAATTGGAATTTTAGAATTCTTAGTAAATCCAAAAAACCTATAAATATTTAGTATAATAATTTTCGTGTAAATTTATTAGTAATATCGAAGCTTTAATTGATAAAAAGAATTTTAAAATATTTGATTTCATTTATTTACAAGTTTTAGCTTAAATTATAGTCAAAAAGCATTATTTCTAAATCATATTGATGTAAATTATGAGGTATTTATTTTAAGATCATGTATTACTTTACCAAAAGCTCGAAGCTCAATTTATATTATAAAACTAATGACCAGTATAGTATTTAATTCATTATAAATAGTTTATATCGTCGAAATATATAGCTTATAATCTAAAATTAATCAAATTATTTTTTCTTTTATGACTTATTGTGAAAGAAGAGATTTCTTAGTCACAGTTTAAAGATATTAGCTACGAACTTTTTTAATTGCTAATAATGTCGATATAATTAAAAAGGAATTCCAATTTGTTCATTTATTAATTTCATTATGGAATAATTATTTTCTAAAAAAAAGCCTATTTTTTTTCATTGGGTATTATTTTTTATGAGATTTCATTATCTTTAGCACTTTATACTATAAAATCAGCAATTTAAAAATGATTTCTCGTATTTTATATAGTAATAAATGATTTATTATAAATTTTTAGAGGAATATTGTTAATTGTTTATTATAATTTTTATAAACTATATCATTAAACTAGACGAAATTTTTTTAGAAAATTGGAAAAACCAGTTGATATTTATATTTTTAATTTAATATATTGATTTTGTAAATTTATTACTTAAATTATGTATCAGTTATGTTTGTATCTTTAGATATATATATAACTATAGAAAACAACATTTATCTTTTCACAAAAAAAAAAAAGGTTAAATATAAAAGAAAAGTTTAATTGAGCTTTCTTTGTACAAAGATGAATTTTATTTAGTTGGTTAATTAAATCCAGCATTTTTACTTTAAATTCAAAATTTTCTTTAATATTTTATATAAATTTTTGACCTAAGGAATTTTATATTTGCTATTGATTTTATTTTAAAGTTATATTTAGCAATAAAATATCAACACAAGTTGTATTCTATATTTTATATCTACAATATAATTTCTTAAGAATAAATATCCAATCCGAAATAAAATCTTAGTACTTGGCTTCAGGCTATTTCACAAAAAAATTAATTAAGTGAAGCACATATAAAAATATATATCTGAAGGCTCGACAGGATTATAGCGGTTTTGAGATCTAGTATTAATTTCTATTGTATTTTGTTTCACCACATATAAAACATGATGGTTACCCTGAAATTAGTATTAGGTTTTTATAATCATAAAAATTTGTAATTTACTATTATATTTTTTAAATATTATTTTCGAGCATTTTAAGTCTATGTTTAATAATTGAGCATATACTAATTAATGTACTATAATTAAATCAGCGTAATAGCGTATTAGTTTAAGGTTAGAAAGATAAGCTTAAAATCTAATAACACGGTATAAAATATAATTACTTAATAAGGGCCAGAACGAAAGTTACACGCTATCCTGTCGATTGAAAATTTTACCTCCGCTAACTTGAATCTGCTTAGATGTACGTGCCACAATCAAATTTTTGTAAGGGTTCGGATTAATTTTATGCGAATATAACCATTGAGGTGAGCGCTAAAAACTTGATAAAATTACATATTTTTCAGTAACGCGATTGTTTCTCCAACACCACTCAGTACTGCAGCCCATATCAAGGTTCAGCACATGAACACATCTGATACCATTTAGGGATTATTAATAAAGATGTCGTAGAGTGATTATACGACTAATAAAAGAGAAATAAACTAAATTGAAGTCACAGTATAAATAAAGGGTAAATAAAATTAGGTCGAATTAAAATTCTTAATTTTGCTAACTACAAAGAAAAACGAGCAGAAAGGGAAAAAAAATAAATAGTATCGAAAATAGGGTAAAAAGTGCACAGAAAACTTAAAACTCGTATATTCTCAAGGCTTAAAATTTGATTTAAACTCATAACATTATTTACATTATAACATTTAAATAAAAATTCTTGGAACAGGGTTTACAATTAAACACAAATAAGAAACTATTTTTTTTTCTCTCTCAATTTTAATCATCATTCGCTAAAACATAAAAGCACGCTTTAAAAGCTTCGCTGTATACATTTCTCATAAACTAAATTAAATCCTTAATCGTAAATAAAGGTAGTGGTACGTATAAAAATACCACAAAAATAATCTTTATATGAGCCGAAGATGATATATTTTTGATGGCTAGGTAGGTTAGTAATTCCTAAAAAAACATATCTTAGATATAGGTAATAACTTTGTACAATATTCTTTTATTATCAAATCTAGCGATAAATAATTTCGCATAATTAAGTATTTAAATGTATTTTATAAGATTTCATGATCAATTAAAGTAAATTCCCCACATAAACATAATTATAGAGAGTAATAGACTGGAAAAAAGCCTAGAATTCTTAATATATAGTGATATAGTATCACTCAAAAATTAGGGTACTTATGTTTATATAAAATGCTAATAGAAATAGAAATAGAAATAGAAATAGAAATAGAAATAGAAATAGAAATAGAAATAGAAATAGAAATAGAAATAATAGTATAAAGCAAATCATGATAGGTATTCTATTTATTCCACAATCAAGAGTTTCAAAAATGATTAAATGATATCCATGAATTTATCAAAGGCATAGCTTTAATTTTTATTATTAATTATTAATTATTAATCATTACATTTTATATTCTTGTAATATCTGATTTGATTTTATATTAAAATATCTACTTATCACTTCGATAAATTAAAAATGACTAAATTAGCATAAAATCTATAATTATACTAATAAGAGTTTTTGAATAAAAATAAATAAAAAAAATTGATAAAATACAAACAATTCTTTTCAAAAAAGTGGGCTATAATTAAATTAGATAATTTTTAATTAAGTAAACCAGATGGATCAATTTTATTTCAAATAAACTTGCATCTTATATTAAAATGAAATTAATTTAACTATTTTAACAATAATTTGATTTTTTAATTTTATTATGACTTCTAAGTATTATTTTTGTAACTTTAGCAACTTTTTTACAGGTATTTATTTAAAATCAGAGATGTAGAGACAAAGGAAAGCATAAATAAGATAATATATTTAGAAGAATCAGCTACTGAGGCCGAATTCTTAGGCTCTTTTGAGCTTCTGATCATAAGTACCATGTGATATTTGTTTTATTTTAGAGATAAATTTATTATAACAATAAAGGGTTTAAAATTTAATAAGTTTTATTTGATTGTGAAAAGTGTTAATTTTATTAATAGTATATTGACCAAAAAAAAAAAAGCAAAGCTATTAAATTAATTAATAAATCCTTTTTTTTAGTCTCGTTCTATTTTTTTGACTTGCCTTATTCTTTGACAATGTTTCTTTTGTCTTTTAATCGCGATTTTTATACTTTTATGATTTCATGTCAAATTTTGTGACGTGAACATTGCTATAATTATTACATTAAATCTATTTTAATTGATCAGTGTGTTTAATTAACATGCCAAATTTAGTTTGAAATCATTATAATGCTCATTAAAAGGACCATTATTATTATCGATGATCATTGCGTTTTAGTTTTAAAAAATGATTTTCAGAAAATACTAGAAGGATCAGAAGTATAGAATCAAGTTTTAAACATAATTCTTTGACTAGTTCTACGCTTCCACATATATATCATATACGTAAGTTTAATTCTATTTAAATTAGCAATTTTTTATATATGGAGATTAAAAGCTTTCTAGTTATGATCTAAATATTTTGGGGTTCATTAGCTAAATTTAGAATTTTTCACGCTTATGTACAATACTTAATAATAGCTCTTTATCAAAATACCAAAAGTCGTTTTAATCCTGTTAAATTTTTATTTATTCACTAACTGTATATGTAGCGAAATCTATTAATCAATAACTACTCTTTTACAATCTGAAATAGCGTTTCATTAATCTCATAATTGACGCAATACAATAAAGTTTTATAAATAGATTAGAAGCAATTATAAATAGATTTTTGATTAAATTTCAGAATAAGAATAAAATTACATTTTATAATGTATATTATAAGTCTATATTCGCTAAACTCTAGAAAAAGGCGAATTTTACTTTTTTTTGTTGATATATACAGAGTTTTTATTTTATTTTATGTATTAAGGCTGGATATTCAAGCATAGTTGTTTTTATTTATTAATTATCTGATATTTATAACTACTATTATTAATGTAAATAATAAAAAGAAATTTGATAAAGTAAAGCAATCGAGGTAAGATTAAATAAAATTTTGAAAGTCATATTAAATTAGGTATCAATTTTTAGCTGTTATTAGTCAAATGGAGATACCAGATTATCCTATGTTTGTTTACAACAATTCTATAAAAACCTGACCACGCTATTAATCAACTTTTGTTACTAGATTTAGAATTAACTTAATAAAATTTCGTTTTTATCACACAAGCTATTAAATTTTAGGTCTGGGAACTTAATTTAGTGATATATAGACACTTTTAATTACTATATTAGAAATCAATATATTTATTTAAACTATCATATAAATACTCGAGTTTCAAAATGGCTTGAAGTTTTAAGGCACGTATATTTCATTCAAAGTATCATATTTTCTTATAATCTGAACTCTGA
The DNA here is from genome assembly GCA_001970855.1 of Smittium culicis. Taxonomy (NCBI): domain Eukaryota; kingdom Fungi; phylum Kickxellomycota; class Harpellomycetes; order Harpellales; family Legeriomycetaceae; genus Smittium; species Smittium culicis. Next base: position 1,654 of record LSSN01000489.1, on the reverse strand, counting down.
AACGTGAAAATTCACTATTTGAAATTGTAAATAGTTAGATTATACATGTGACTGTAATCAGTATTGAGGTATTTTCATTGGTATTATAAAGTGGGCATAAGAGACATTAATAAATTATGACATATATTTAAGCCATTTATTGAATTTTATGAGAAAATAATAAGTGCAATAAAGTAAGAGCTCAGTTTATAAATTTAAATAACGAACTATTTTTTCAAAGCGACTGTTTTGTTTATATTAAATCGCAAAAATTATCATCTAAAAATAGTAAATTCTATTTGGTATCATTTCATATAAAAATGATGAATAAGAATACTTTTAAATAAGAAAAAAAATCCTAGAATCGGTATTTCATAACTCTTATACATATAAGGAGTTTGGATATATTAAAAACAGCGAAACAAGTCTAAAATATTTCTATTAATTACACAGCTTTATCTAAGCTAGTTACTATACTATCTATATTACCCTTAAAGGATTTATTTTCGATTTGGCTATTTGACATTACGTTATAAAAAGGATTACCGATGGCTTTAATGTATTCAGAATGTATTTTTTTAAAAATTTCGTTGATTTCGAAGTTCTTCAATTGTAATTTAGGATCGACAATAAATAATAAAAATTTCGCATTTGTATTCGATATGTAACTATAAACAGACAAAGCTCCTATGTTTTGAAGAAGACCAAGATACATTTCTTTGTTCGAAACATCTAGTACTACAAAAATTATGAAAAAGAGCGAAATTAATAAAATAAATTTCAAAGCAAAAGTAAATACTGAACTTTACATTTTTCATTTATTGCATCGCAGCAAGTATATGATATATAATGATATCTCATATCATCTTCTTGGCTATCAAAAGTTTTTAAAAAAACAGGATAATCCTAAAATATTTAATGGTAACTAAAGATTTGTTTCATGAAATTCGTAATGAAAGAAAAATAATAAGCAAAAATTACCTGTGAGTTTAAAATTGCTACACATTTAATGTTCATTTTTTAATCGAGGTAAATAAAACTGATTATATAAAGGAATTTTAGTCGCTTTTAAATTATAAACATCATATAGCTCTATCTAGGAATGGTTTCATTTCAGAAAGAGAATATTGAAAGTGCATAATGAAAATACAAATCAGCCAATGAGCAAGAAATAGTCTTACATAGATACTTATTGGACAATTTATCAGCAAATCAGATTATCAAATTTATTTCATATATTTTACTTATTCAGTTAAGTTGCTATTTTTTTTTCTCTCAGAACCTATTAAAAATAAATTAAAAGTATACTAAAAACTATCATAAAATATTTAATAAGTTAAAAAAAAAATTAAAAAAATAAATTTTCTACATACCCCCCCTCCGCCGCTCTATCAGCTCCATACCCACTGGTTAAAGATACTACATGAAACCGATAATGATAATTACGAGTATGTGATGTATCAGGCTAAGAAATGCCAAAATCGTAAAAAATTTGGGCAAGCAAGAATCCTAATTATTCCTACAAATCGATTTTAATCATCATTGAAAAGTATATTAGCTACTGTAAGATAAATTGTTCTGCTTTTTTTCCCAGTTTTTTTATAACGCAGAAAGTTTTCGTTTCAATTTCCATGACTTTTATTATTATATTGTTTATTTTAAATATAATTTTGTG
>LSSN01000487.1:0-13859 GCA_001970855.1 Smittium culicis | reverse complement strand
GCTACATCGTTTGCAAGTGGATCATCTGGATTTGGCGCTGATAGTAGCGCTTGGATTGACAGCAAAACTGTGCGGATCTGTAGTGCTGGCGACCAACGATCTATAACCAAATATTTAAAACATTAGTGCCTACTTATAATTTAATATTGATGTAAATAGGAGACATACCTTTCAAAATATCTAGACAGATTCTTCCCAACTTGTCGGTGTTTGGATGGTACAGCTTAGTCAAAAAACGCACCTTTGGTGGCCCCATTGGGTACTCCTCCGGCAAAAACAGCTCCAGTTTAAAGTGTCCGCCTACCAAAAGTAACAAAAGTCAAGATTGTAGTGCTCTATTTTTGCACCTCTCAAATAAACTAAAAATATTACCTTCGTATGGAGATTGGTTTGGTCCATCTATAATAACGTTGAAGTACCTCAAGTTTTCTTCGTGAGGTGTAGCCTCAATCCCTGGTACTGGATCGTTCATCAACCTCTCGATTTCCTATCATATTACATCTTTAGAGTTAGCTAACAATAACCTTAAAGCTCTATAAACAAAAAAAAAATTCTAGCATAGAAAATTATCGACAGAAAAAAAAAAAAAGAAACAAAATATCATAATCTGATGCTTGCAAAAAATTCATTTTCTAGATTGTTACCTTGGAAATTCTCTTAGTAATTGAGCTAGCCATATTTTCCTCTATTTGTTTCCAGTTGTGCACTTTTTAAATTAGTTTCTATCGTTTAATTAAAAGAGGAGAAAATATAAAGTTATTTGGTGGCAGTAGATGTATTACCTTGTCAAAACTAAAATACGATAGAAAGGCTAACTACCTTAATTGTTTATTCTTTTTCCCTGTAAAAATTAATGAGAAATATAAAAACACAAAAGACACTAAAACAACGTCACAGAATAACATATTTGCGTTCAATACCAATCCGCCAAACATATATACGCAATAAATTATACTAGCCAATAATGTTGATATAATATCTATTCATGTGTATTTAGTCGTTCTAAATGCTCACAAGCCATAGATGTGAGCGAATCAGATTCCAAGATACGGGATTTAACATATTTCCCGAATGAAAGCTTAGAGCGTAAAAATGCTAACTAATGTGCACATAAAAGCATTCGTTTTTATTTTGGATGCTTACAAAAAGCGCCGAACGTCTTAGCCTTTTATTACTAGCAGATAAAAGGCTCAAGTCTCAGCAACTCATATTTCTTAATATTTAGTTCCCTCAATATAAAAACCTATTTAGAAAACTGCGTCTAACTATTTGCTGAATACCATAAATTAGAGGTTAGCAAAAACTACGTAAAAAAACGTTAGCATGTAGATAATTAGTGCCAGATAGTCCAATCACTATACAGAAACTCACCGCCGCTTATGAACCTTATCGAAAAAACGTTACTAATACAAAATACTAACAAACTATTCGCCAAAGCTAACGTTGTACCGCAAATAGTACAAAACCCTCGTTGCCCAATAGTCATGAAAGTGTAGATGTCAAGATACTCAAGCCTATAATTAGAATACTAAAATTATTAGTGTAGTTCAAACGTAAAATCTTTTATTAACCAATAACTTGCTCAAAGTTTCAAAAGCCTATAATTAATTAAAAAATGAATCCAAGGCCAAACCATAAAAAAAATTTTTTTTAATAGAAAAAAAATTAGTTGAATCCTCAACAATAATACTAAATTAAAATATGGCAATTGTATGATCCTTCTTTTAAAAACTTTAAACCCATCTTTTTTGAAGCGACTAACATAATCTAAAAAAAAGAAAGTAAAGATGGCACCAGTCAAGAAATCCGTCAGCAAGGGAAAGAAGATCGCTTCAGTTCCATCTGCCAAGAAGTCAGTTTCCAAGAAGCCAGCAAGAAACCCACTCTTCGAATCTCGCAACCGCAACTTTGGTATTGGTCAAGCCGTCCAACCAAAACGCGATTTGAGCAGATACGTCAAATGGCCCGAGTATGTTAGACTCCAACGCCAACGCAAGGTCCTCATGATGAGATTGAAGGTCCCACCTGCCATCAACCAATTCACCCAAGTCCTTGACCGCAACACTGCCTCCCAATTGTTCAGATTGGCCGCCAAGTACAGACCTGAAACCTCCACCGAAAAGAGAGCTAGACTCGTCGCCACCGCTGAAAAGGTCGCCGCCGGAAACAAGGACGAATCCGCCAAGCCTTTCGTCATCAAATACGGTATCAACCACATTACTTCCCTCATCGAAAGTAAAAAAGCTAAATTGGTGGTGATTGCTAATGATGTCAACCCAATTGAGGTACTTACATAAATCCCTTTTTTACCCACAACTGTGATTTATCCATTTACCATCAAGATTGTGTGCGATATTCATTTTTGCAGTCGCTTAGTGTGTTTGTTGCTTCGATAGAAGACGTGTACCATCCTTAATTGTGTCTCCGTTCATATATCCTTCCAATAATCTTTATTCATTTTTGAATTCGATTCTGGAGGATCAATGAATGTTTTCACAGATTTTGGAATACATTTATCTTTCGATCCAAGCTCTTTCGCATGATGACCCACCCTGTTTTTTTTGCATGTAGACTTAATTATATATGAGTATGCCACAATACTCATATGTATTTTAACTCGCATTGTAAACTATTGAGCTAGAAATAATTCAATATTGTATATTATTTAATTTTTATACTCATTATTTTATTATTTCGATGATGCTCGAGATGATCCCATATATTTAGCTGGATTATTACCCTTTTACTGTGTCATTCTATTCAATATTAGCTTTTATTTATTAATAAGCTATTATTGCAACAGTTTGTTTTCAGTTGAGCGTATATCCCAAATAACTTTTGACCCGTTATATATATTGTTTCATTTTTCTCGAAAAAAAACACTCTGGTCCTTCATTCAAACTCACTTAGCGAGACTCTGCAAACTTGATTATTAAGCTCCAGTCCTGCTTAATATTCATTTGGTAATTTTTCACGAATTTTATTTAACTTATATTTTTTCACTTTGTTTTCTATAGCTCGTCGTCTGGTTGCCAGCTCTTTGCAGAAAGATGGGAGTCCCATACTGCATCGTTAAAGGCAAAGCCCGCTTGGGTACTTTGGTCCACAACAAGACCGCCACTGCTGTTGCCTTCACCGATGTCCGTGATGAAGACAAACAATCTTTGGCTGCTTTGGTCTCCGCAGTTAACGAAAACTTCTCTGCCAAGACTGACGAAATCCGCCGTACCTGGGGTGGTAACGTCATGGGAATTAAATCCCGCACTGCCGCTATCAAGAAGCAAAAGAATCTTGAAAAAGATATGATCAAAGCCTAATTTCTTTGATTTTATCTAAATTTAAATTTTATAAGTGGTTCTACATTATATTTCTTATTTTATCGTATCATCAATAAAATTTATAATTTGTACATATTCTCATATTATCTTTATAATTTATTTTTTGTATACTTTTGCTTTTAGTGCCATTAAACTATAATAAATTGTTTAAATTTTACAATCAACTCCATGTCCAAATAGTATAATTTTTTATTTGTTTTCATACAACTTCAGTTACTAAAAAATTTCGCTGTGATAGTCTACAAGCGCTTGGTAAATCTACCTTTCAGTGAACAACTTCTAAAAAAATACTGACTAATAAACTAGCTATAGAAATTAACCTTTTTAATTATCTGACTATGTTTCGCCACTTTAAACGTAGAATCTCTTATCGAATCATTAAACGAATCGTTCCCAACAACCAAAACCCCAAACTTTGACCCATGGTTCAAATGGGTTATATCCCTAAACATTTTTCCAAAGTCAAATCTTGAAGTTCTTTCAAACTCTTCATTCTGTTCGAAAGAGTTGTAGCCTGCACTGTGTGCGCTGATAACATTTGAAATCGGACTTCCTGCTGTGCTTGTACTAGTATGCGAAACAACCGTGTCTTCGCCAAAACTGCTCCTTCTTCCCATGTCGCCGCCAATATTTCCTGTTGTGCGACTCCCGCGCACATTAGGCTTATCGCTCCTGCTCGCATCAATTAAGAATACAAACGTCGAATGTTTTGGTAGTTTCGGAAACAATATTTTTTTGCTCAGGATTCTCTTATCCCGATCATTCGTGCTCTCACTAACCAGCTTGATATTTATATCTTGCGCGAGATCCGATCTGTGGATCTCGATCAGCAAATCTTCAATCGCTTTGAACGAGTACGCGCTCCTGCTCACCCAAAAAAGGTAGATCTTGCGCGCAGCAAACTTCTCGTCCCTACTGTGCGTGGCCAAGTACATGAACTTGCGGACGATTGCTAGCATTGTTGAAATCCCACTGCCTTTTGCCACCAAACAAACCACTTCGTTTTCTAGCACATACCCGTGGTTAGATTCGTATTTCCCGCTAATATATATATCGAAGGGGAATCTTGAGCACTGGAACACCTTTGTGCTAGATGCCTGCATTTTCCCATTTCGGCCATGGTTTTTTGCATCATAGTTGATGTTCGTAGGCACATGGCTGCTCTCAATGCCAAACCCTCCTAACTCGACATCAACGTCATCATAAGCGTGTTGCCTGCTGCTGTTTCCACGTCCCGAATCCCTACCTCTGCTATTTGAGCTTCTGCTGTCTCTCCGATCAATCATACCAGCATCTGATCCCGCATCTATACCCACAAGATCTTCATTCCCATAATTCTGAGTACCAGATGATAAAAAGTTATTGATGCTCATATGCGTATGGTTAGCGATTTCAAACAGTTCGCTAGTCCAATCGCCTTGCTTAGAAATGTAAAAACTCGCAACTCCCAGCTTATAATCAATTGAGTAATCGAACGGGTGCCACTCAATGCGCGATACTCTTGGTATATACAAGTAAATGTACCCAAATGGTCTCCTGATGTCGTTTATGCTAGCTTCCCATTTCCTTCCTACTCTCCTCGCTCTTTCAAGCCTAACATCACGATCCTCCTCCTCGTCTTCGGACCCAATATTGCGGTAATTGATATTCCTACGCACCTCGTCTTTGTTTTCTCCGAGCACATACTTCAACGGCACGATTATTTCCAGCAATCTTCCCGACCACTGCACACAGCTTATTTCGCTATGCGGAACCCGCATCTTTTCAAACTGCCTGTATAACCTATCCGCTATGTATATGCCAAACGCCGATATCATCAAATAGTTGTTATATTGCATATGAAACCACACTGAAATAGACGCGAGCAGCGACGCATGATGCAAATAGTAAAATATTTGGTACTGCTTGTTCCTGAATTGAGCTATTGGATTCAATCAAACATACAAAAAAAAATTGTCAACTTGAAAAATTATTTAACTATTGAAACTATTAATGTAATACACTAATATTTAACGCTTATTAGCGCTGAAAGATGCATATTTATTTATTCTTACGTATTGCTGGGAGGGTAGCCAAGCTAAACAGCAGCAAGTTTAAAATTCCAGTTCCAAGTCTAGCTCTTCCAACTGTGTTCGGAGGTGGTTGAGCCACAGTTCCAATGCTCTTGCTTCCAAGCAAATTTTTGCCTATCCCGAAAAATCCATACACAGACCCAGGGAATAAAACCCCAAAATCAACGTTGAAAACAAAAAACGAGCAACTAAAGTGCATAACAAACCAAAACAGTAGCCATAGCGATATGAAAATGTGCACACCCAACGTGTTCTCAAACCTTACTACTCTGTATCCATACACACCCCCTCTATCCTTCCTCACACCAAACTGCATATAATCGCTGATCTTATCCAATAGGTATAGGCGCAATACCTCCAGTGTCTTGTACGAAACAAAGATAAACGTTCCTGCAAAGTTCACCTTCATGGGCACTAACGACCCGTAGAATATCCGCTCAGATACTGTTTTTTGCTTGAGTTTTGACTCATCAACGCAAAAAATGAACATTAATAACTGCAATACCGCTATAATTACAAACACGCCCCTATTCCCAACTTTTTTTTTTTTTAGTAAATTCAAATTTTTATTCAATTTATACATTTATTTAAACTTTAATAGATTTTGTTTTTATAGTTATTATAGTTTTTATTATAGAATTTTGGTGCTTACATGTTAATTCGCGAATAATCGGTGCTTTAATTTTTTCAATAGTAGTAGCCATTTTTTTTTAATTGCCTTTGCTTAAATTTTTTAATTTTTAATTTTTTTCCAAAAATTAATGTTGCAAAATAAAATTTCCTTTTTAATTAGTAATATTTGTCTTTTTATTTAAATTAGTCCATAACGGAAAGAAGAAGGTTACTCAATTCCATTTTGATCTTGAAGATCTAAATACCTTATCACAATTCCACAACCCACTTCATCAAATAAACTATAATTTAAAATAAAAAACTAGACCTTTTTTTTTCCTCGTCTCTAACTAATAGTTAATTGCGAGCTAATTTACTCATTTGATCTAATCTTTGTGACATTTCTAGACTTTTTTTTTTAAATTTTAGATCCATCCATTTTATTTGCCAATAAATCATGTGTATCCAATCCTACAAGAATCCCCCCCTCATCGATTAAAGTTTTATATCACAATTCCCTCACCCAACACACTATTTACATTGAAATAAAATACTATTGTTTATTCGGATTATTAAAGTATTATTGTTTATTCAGATTATTAAAATATATAACTTCAACTAGATAAAACGAATTGATAAAGATCAGAATTTTTAATTAATAGCGGAATTTTATTGGAACGATAACAATAGTGGAAACTATACGGTAAAGTAATCTAAAAAAAATTGTAATCTCAGTGCATTTAGTAGAATGTTTGTTTAGCTCTTACATTTGAGGTAGACTATTTTTTGGTCTACTAAATATAGCCAAATGCATTCAATAACAATAATTAAATTCCGAGATACAATTAATTATTCGTTCATCCAAGATAGCAGCAAATAATACAACAGCTTTTAAATCGTAAACGAATAATTAAATTGATTTTTTTAAAGAGCGTTGGGCGGGAAAGGGTTGAAAGTTCTTTCATCTGTCAATAAAAATACTTTTTATTGTTTTTTATACAAGTTTGAAAATGGAATAATCCAAAGTTACAAATTATAGTAAATATAAACAAAAGTATAAAAAACCTCAAAATTACACGTGATAAAAAAACAATCTTTTTTAGATCTAGGTATTTTATTACATCAATCAACCCTTTCTCGCCCAACGTTAAATAAAAAAATTTTATTTATTTTTTTATTCGCTTAGTATTTAAAATCAAGTTTATTATTTGCTACTATTTTGAAATATTCCAATGAGTGGTTGATTCTGGGAATTTTATTGTTTTCGTTGAATTTAATTTGCTTGTTTTGGTAGATCATAAATAGTCTAATATCGAGGTAAGGAGTAAATCACTACTATTTGAAAAAACAGTGAAAGTGTATAAAACAATTATCTAGTTGAATGCACACTCTGCCCTAATATAGGCACCTCCTCTCCCATTCACATAGTCTGGTGTGTAGTTCAGAAACTATAAAATTCAAAGCTTGTATTATTAGTCCTTTCCCGGGTGGCAGATAGTTTTGAACTACCAAGAAGAGATAATTATGTTCAATTAAAATAATTTAATTCTGAAACTCGTACCTAAACTGATTTTTGATTAAAACAGAAAATAATTCATTTGCTTAAAACTGCTGGCGAACAAAAAAAACAATATTTTAAAGAGATTTTGGCGGGTATGGTGGGGGGGGGGGTATTTATTCACGTGATTTTATTGGTACGATAGCATTTAAAAAAAACTATGAGGTAGTGTAAACTAAAAAATAGTAAAGTTAGTGCAAGGCATATTAAAACTAATATCTGATACTAATAAATTCCTCTGCCTGCCTAATGGCTACGTACCTAAAGGAAAACCTGATCAATCTACCAATCGAAAGATTCACCCAGGAATTTCTTCAAGTAGGCTGGATGACTGAAGTTACAAGCAACCATGGAATTAAGATGAATGGTATGGGTAATGTCCTTATTATTACCGCATTTTATTTGAAAGCAAAGATTCAGCATATACTGTATTTATAAAACTCGAGATTAGTGGAATATTTTTTATGACTACAAAATCTAGCAAGCTACTTCTAAATATAAAAATCATTATAAAGTTATTTCGTATATTGACTATTTAATATAACCAACCAAATATAAGATTATTATAAAATGATGTGGTATAATGGTTTTTTGTATTTAACCCTTTCAACGGGTGGTAGACTATTTTTGACCTACAAAATATAGCTAACTGAATTCATTAAAAACAGTTAATTCCGATTCCTTAAAAAATATTGGTTAATTGGAGAATAGTGGCAAATAATAAATTTACTTATAAACCATAAACGAATCATAAAATTCGGATTATTTAAGATTGCTGGACGGGAAAGGGTTAAAGTGCGCTAGACCTTGAAAAGTGTAAAGGCCGCTAAAATATATGTTTCTATGCAGTGCCTTGGCCATTTATAAATTTATTTGCCAAATGTATTTTTTCGCTGATACCTCGATATAAATAATAAATTCATATAAAGGCACTCATGCATTAATAGAAATAAATTAAATACGTGTATTGATATTTGTCTAATATAAAAAAAAAGAATTATAGTACAAGTAAATTATTACCATTAGTTGATAAAAATAAGCTATATTTTATTTTATTCTTTCTTACAAAGAAAGTTTTATCGACAATAATTAAAGGTAAATAATATTATATTCAATCGTTTAACTTTAGCTTATAACAAGTACATTAAATGTAAAAGCACAAAAGACTATCAATTAAATTCTCAAGTGTTCTATCATAATCTATAAACCAAATAAAAATATTTTTTCAGGTGCTAAAAAAATCACATTTTTTGTAATAGCTTATCTAAAAATTCAAGAATGTATAACTTTGAACCAAAGTTTAAATTAAAAACTAAAATGAGTATCAATATTGATACTAGGAAAATTTCAATATTGATTCTTTTGACATTTTCTTATATATTAGGACGATTTGCTCATATATTATTAGTAGGAAGCTTTAACTCATATGAATCTCGAGTATTACTAGACTTGAATTTTTATAATTAGCATAATGAAATTGAAAATTTAGATTTTAAAAAAACGTTTATACGTAACCAAAACTACTGCGCCATCTACAGAACATTAAATTTACTCTCTTCCAGCAAATATTTTCTTTCTTTTATAGCGAGCCTAAACTCTAATAGTCAAGTTTAATTGATAAAATTTGTACTAGTCAAGCTGATATAATAGCAAAAAGTGGTAAATAGTGGGCGATATTTAGTGTTATTTATCTATATATAGAATTTTCTCAACGAAAAGATGGCCTACAAGAATGTCTAAAGATTCATAATCCAAGAAAAAAAATTATAATAAAAACTAATATCAATTATACTGGCCAATAAAAGTTCAAAACTTAGAAAATGAACGCTTTATTGTTGAATATTAGACTATTTACCGAGCATTTAGTGGCACAAATATTCATTCAGTAAGCTATTTAGTATTTAAATCGCTTCAAAATAACTACTAATTTTTTAAAAAGTATCAGGACCGTTGATTAACACTTAGGTAAAGTATTACTCATATTTATATTTCCTATTAACAGCAAGAAAAAATGTCTAAAATAATATAACCATTGAATTGGTAATTGGTTATTAGGTATTTCATGCTACTAGATATAAGTGAAGGTAATTAAAAACCTGATAGAAAATATTTCCAGGTCAATGGTTTTAAAATAAAAGGATATCTAGTAAAGAGTTTCATTTTTTAAATTACAGGAATCATATTAAAAAAAATATTTTCAAAGTTGTTAGCGCAACTATAAATCAATTTAAATAAAAGTGAATTAAATTGAAAATATGACTTTAAATGTAATTAAGACTTGAGATCCATATTCATGTTTAATGTTATTTATAACGTTAAAATAATCAATCAGTAATCTATCACTAATTTTAGTTATAGAATTGTAGTTTTCCTCCAAGCTTATATTTTCTGCGAATGTAATTTGATGCTCTTCTACTTGATTTTACCAATTTAGCGTTTCCTATAGCCAAAACTCCATATCTCAAGGATTTGTCATCTATGCATTGATCAATGTTAGATATAACATCAATCCTTTCTTGCGTAGAAGGGAATAGCGAGCTCATTACATTTTTTTCTTGGTCTGAATGACTAATTTGAATTTGGTCAAAGTCATTGGAATCAAATTCGGATGGGATTTTATAGTATTTTCGTATTACTATTTTTTCAGTTAAATTAGAGCTAATAACTCGAAGTTCAACGTCCTAAATATATATCAAAATTTTTATTAGTCAAATAAGTTTTTTTTTAATGCTTAATATAATAGTGACGAATAGGTAATACCTTTAATAATGCAAGCGAATCTTGCTCTAAACATGTCCAAAATAAGTATACTTTTTTTGTTGTAAGTGAATTATTTGTTTGGGCCCTAATAAAGTACTTTATGACAGATAGCATGTGAGATATCGCCGATCCACCAGCCATTAGTATTGCTACATCGTTCTCAAATATATAACGGAGCTTTGAGTCGTATACATTACTTATGAATACCGTTAAGGGAAATTTAGCAAAGTCAGAGTTACTTAATAGTGGCTCGAAGCTTTGAGGCGAACCTTTTTCAGCTATTGTGTTTGTGCCTGTGCTATTTTTTTCGCGGGTGCTATACATCTTAACTGTATGAGTATCATTTAAAAATCCTTCATCTGGAGTTACAATATTGATTTCTTCTAAGCTATTTCTAGTAGATATGTTATTTATTCTTGAAACACCTTCTCCGATTTTATCAAATAATCTTCCTGTCCATTTTCCTCCCTTAGCTATAAATAAGCTTATTTTACTTTCACCTTCCTCATAACAGACATCAAACGGATGCCACTCAACTAGCGATATGCTAGGTATATTTATATATACGATTCCAAAATTTAACTTTGATAAGCTGTTTTTCCCAATAGTATCTAGGTCTATAACAAGTTCAACCATTTTCTTTGACCATATGTGCGCTCTAAAGCAAGATGCCTTTTTTATATTGATCAATCGAATTGTTTTGTCAAGAACGTAAATACAAATAAATGTCATCCAAAGAGGGTGGACTCCTTTTGAATGATAACCATAAGCTATCGCTGCAAGAATGAAAAAGTGGTGTGTGAAGTAAAAAAAATCATAAAACCTCTTTCGCAGAAACGGAATTGCTGGTAGATAAACGACCATAAACAAACAGAAAGCTAATATCCCAGTCACTGGCCTAAAGTTTCCTATTATTCTTCTTGATCCGCTCCCAATAATCGGATTGGAATGACCAGAACCCCCATGCCCTCCTGTATTTGAAGCTTTAGCTCCTCCTTGAGCTAATCTATGGGCTTCACGTTTTGATCCATCAAAATCGAATTCATACATTACCAAAGCTAGTATGAAATGTAATCCAAACCAAAACAAAAACCAAAGGGCTGTATACATATGCAACCCTATGTCATTTTCTATTCTAATAGATCTCCATCCCATACAACCCTTCCCGAATACTCTTTCTAGAGCTATTTTAATGCACTTACTAATTTTATCAACAACATGAACCCTTAAAACCCCCAAAAAATATCGCGACATAAAAAAGAATATGAAAGCAAAGTTCAAATTCATTGGGAGCAGTGTGGCCTTGAAGCATGAATGCACAAAGCTTCGATCATTTTTCGTATTGAAAAACGCACGTCTAAAAAACAGTGCAATTTGAACTATCGTGATTATTATAAATATTCCCTTCTTAGATACTACATATTTCAAAGATAAATAATAAAAGTTTAAAAAGTTAAAAAAAATAGCAATATAAAAGAGTGTTATAATTGATTTAAAAATACTATCATATAAGATAAAATATTATTGGAAATAAATTTTAATACTCATAAATTATTTATGAAAGAGATTTATTAAATAATTCTTACTTGTTATCTCATTCAAAACTGATAATTTCTTTCTTGAATCTCCCATTTTACATAATTTCCTTCTTTTATAAAGATTTTGAATTTAGGTATTTATATTTTTTCTATAATAAAAAAAATTATTACTATATTATGAGATTTTATATAAGATGCTTTACCTACGATAAGTGAAAATTGATATTTTCAAATAATGAATAAAAATGTTTAACTACCTAAAAAAATATTAAAAAAAACTTTTTAATCTCTGAATTAAGTTTAATTATTATTACTTTAAAATTATAAGGATATTCGCACTTTATTTGTATAATTAATTTTGAAATATTTACAATAATGTATAATCAAGATAAATGCAAAGTTTATCGTTTAGGAAAATTTTGTATAAAATTATTTTGGATTATTCGATCATACTAAATATATATATATATCTACATGCGTACGGATAATTTCAATTAAGAGTTTATTATTCTAAATGCTTAAAATATCTATGTCACCCACTATTTTTTCAGATAGTTGTTAGTTATGTCCTTCATACCAAGATGTATGACTTATTTTTTTTCCCCTTCTTCACAACAATCTGCCTTTTACTGTAAACAATGAAAGTCCGGATTTTTTTTTTACACTTGTAGTAAATGTAGGTTTTAAGATGGAATGGCTGATTTTTATCTCTTTGTGATTGGTCTTTTTTTTTCTCCACGTAAATTATTAATTACTTATTTTGAATCAATATCTTTTTATTGCTTTCTTTATCTAAAACATCACAACCAATCATAGAGAAAGATAATAATTATTGGGTTGACCTAAACCTTTTATCTCCACTCTCATGTTAAAGTTTTAACTCGCATTGTGCCAAGAGTCACTCTCCACAAAATGGCTTGGCTCTATATGGTGGATTCTTTACAAAGAGTGCACACACTGAAATGTTGGATTATATAGTATAATATCTCAAATCCATTTATTATCCAATAAAAAAACTACTTTTTTAGTAAATAGCATATACAAAATGAAACTATTATATGGAAAAATCAAAATGTCTTTCCAATTCACACAATGATATCAGAACTAAATGGTTCAGCCCTATAGTATTAAGTAATATCAGAGCGATTTCTTAGTTCAAAACCTCACATATAATAGTATATCATTTGCTAAAATTGTCGTTGCGAGAATGATGACAGTCTTTGATATTCAAAGCGAGAGTTTAATTGTTAAGGTTGATTATATTCCTTGTTATAAATTTTAACGCTGAGTATATAGCAATATTTTAAAGTCCATAACTAGTTAGATCTTTCATATAAATAAAACAATTAATACTGGCTGCAATTGGTTATACTATTTGTACTCCTTAGATATAGATATTTTGAAATTAAAGTTGGAATATAGTTTAAAATAAAAAGTCCTTTGTTAATTTGAATTCTATAAATAGTCGACGTTTACTAAATTAAAACACACAAGCTATTAAATAAATATAATACACAGATATCTGAAATGCAATAATTAACTTCTTTTAAGCTGTGGTCAATTGCCTTATTGTGACAATTAGCATACTTATTCCTTACAAATAGCAACAAAACATGCCTAAGAAACTTGGTATAACCATATGACATAAATTCGAATATACAACAATATTTTTTTAATATTAAAAAAATATCAGAGCACATTGAAAGCTCTCCACACTAATTGAACCACCATTTTTTAAATTTTTCTTATTTCCTCCACTAATTGTTCTACAAATCGCATATAAAAAACAATAAATATTCAGGTTTAGAGCTAATACATTATTACCTAGCACGTGTTTTTAAATTCAAGATAAAATAACTAAAGCACAATATGCGAAATAACATCAAGCTACCTAAAGGCACATGATTAAATAAAGCCAAATCTCTTAATGCTATAATTCTTTCTTTTATATAATTTGGCGGGGGGGGGGGGGGGGGGGGGG
>LSSN01000486.1:0-13739 GCA_001970855.1 Smittium culicis | reverse complement strand
GTATATACAAGAGTTCGTTTATCATAAGAGATTCATGTATACTTTGAAATTGTGTATAAATTAAAAGTTAATATCAAGGAAAAATAATTATAAATATGAAACGAATATTAGCGTTTTGAATTAGTTAATTACTTTCATTTTTTAGAAACTTAAACAAATATTCTTTTAAATAAGATTATAAGCTATAACAATATTTTATTACCTCTATAAGTAGCTTTTCTATAATATGCCTACTTCATGTTTTATTAAAAATTAAATAATTGAATGGTGATTTGTAGTAGTTTTTTTTTGTCTACTTTACCTTTATTTTCAATTAAGGATTTATGGTTTTAAAATTAAGTTTGCCTGTTGAGAATCTTTTTAGGCTAGAATATTTACACTTTGCTGTGAGGTAAAATATAGTATGATTTCTCAAAAAAAAATAATAAAAAAAACTAACTAAATAATAATTTTTAAACTAAGTGTTCTTTTAAAGTTAAGCTTCTGCTTATTTTCTCACTTTTTTAGATTTGCTTATAAATGTATATTTTTTATTTATATAGGAAGTTTTTAATATAAACTAAGTAATAAGTATTTTACCAAAATTTTCGAGAGCGTTTCACCTTTGTTCTTTTCTTACCAATTTATACTTTAGAAGTAAGAAAAACCTCCTGAACTTTGTTTTCAAATATTCATCATAAGTATTTTATTTTATTTTTTATTTTACTTTTTTTTCGATTAAAAAAAGTTTCGTTTTTTCTATAAAGATTTTTCTTTTCAATAAATTTGGCAATTCTCTTTTTAAACCCAAAATAGATAAATATCCTTTTAATCTTTCAATCAATTAATTGACAAATCATCTAACAATTCCTTTGTACTCAATCAATTCTCTTTCATGTTTTTATTTATCTTGGGGTTATCTTTTCATTCAAAAATAAATGTTTTTTTTTTTATTTATTTATTGCTACGCACATAAAATGGGATTATAATCGTTTTCACTCCCTTGTGGTAGATTTACACTACTACAGATTAATGAAGTATATCATAGTATACATCGAAATAAGAAAATGACTTATATAGTCAGAGGAAGACTGAATTTTTAGTTCTTTAGTTTTTTAAATTCAAAAAAATAAACGATAAAAACATCATAAGACATTTATTATTATTTTAAATTCTTTCATTTAAATAATATGAAAGCCAATGGTAATGGCAAAAAACAGTCTACATTTGCGCAGGAAAGGACCTAAATATGAACATAGTGTAAATTGATATTTTTTTAGTAATATAATTAAAGGTAGTTATAAGTTTATATTAGTGTAAATTTTTATTTATATCGTAGTTTTGTTATAACTAAAAATTTGTATAAACTATTATTTATTTTGCATAAATTTTTTATATCCCAGTTTTACACAGAACAAATTCTAGTTAGAAATATTTTTCTTGCCAGCCATTTGTGGAACTCTGAAATGCAATTTCCAATCATCATAACGTCTATTTTTTTTGCTTTTATAAAAATATATTAATTGAGCGATTTAAATTGCTATTTGTTACTTTTTTAAGGGTAAAAATAAAAACAAAAATATCTGGCGAATAAAATTGATGCAGTAATATATAATATTAATATTGGTAAACTATTTTTAGTCTTCTGAACAGGAACGCTAATTTTAGAAAAAGGCGATTTTTGATCTAACGCCTGGATAAGGGTTTATATAGAGCGGTTTTTATAACCGGTATTAAATTTAAATGGTAAAACTTAATTAAAAGGAAAAAATTAAAAGCTCTACAACAAATTATAATTTGTATACAGCTCCATAAAAAATACTCTGTAGCTTATATTATTATATTGCGGTATGATGTTTAAAACTCTTTTTATTATTGTAAGCTATATTTAGTATTGAATTTAAGCTGAATAAACTTTCTTTTTATTAAATTAATAAGGATAAATTGATATTCAAGGCAAATAATATTTAAAAACTCTAGAGCATTTTTTTTTTAGATGAAAGAAAAAAAATATATAGTGTGTATAGTATTTCATATTAATTAAGTATTACTAGCTTTAATTAATATTCAAGTTTTTGACTGGGTATTTGAACTTATTCAGTTTTTTCAATTTCTTTTTTTTATAGTCTTTATTTTTGTCTTTCCTATTCTTCAGATTTCCCAAAAAAAAAAAAACTTAATTCGGGAATCTGGCCCAATAAAATCAATGATTTTCTATAGAAAAAAAGGAATGCCATTTTTTTTTAGTCAATAATATCGCTTTATGGGAGATTCTTTATGAAAGAGTAGTTTTATAGTGCAAAGTGTTACAGTGTATAAAATGTATAAAAAATTTATGTCCAATGAACAAAATCATTTCTTACTTTTAGCAAATAAAAATTTCAAAATTATACAAAAAAACAGAAAAATCATAATGCCAATTAAATCCTGCCAATAATATTAGCAGCCAATAAATATTCAAGCAAATAGCATTAAGCTGTACAAAGTGCACTCTTCATTCAGAATCCCCCATATAATTAATTTATAGATTTATTGGCTTAGCTTGATTAAACAAGCAATGTACCAATTAAATATTGCAACCAAGTGTAATCTTTGATAAATATTCCTAATATAATAAGTTGAAGAGAGAGACAGGGTGTATAGCCCATCATCCATGGGCGGTAGACAGATATTGATCTACAATGTATAGCAAATTAGATTCAATTAATTAATTAAATTACAAAGCTCAGATAATTATTGGTGTATGCTAATGAAGAAGCTAGTGATAAATAAGTTGATAAATTATAAGCGAATCAATAAATTCGTTTATTGAAGAGAGCTGGAAGGGAAAGAGTTGATAATAAAGAAAATTGTTTGCATGAGAGTATTAGCGAGTAAGCCAATAACGATAGCGGATAAGCGATATGAGTGGAGAATGTGGAGATTACTGGGCAGAGATTCCAGGCATTGTAAGCTCAGGAGGCCTATTGGTTGCATTGGAGTGGTAGAGGAGAGCTAGCAAATGGGGGGCAGCGCACACTCTGGGATAAAATTGCATATATTTATAGTGGCCAATAGCGGCAGGACAAACAAAGAAAGGCGTAAATAAAGCGGAAATGTAAACAAAGCGCAAATAAAGAGAAATTTTAAGCCTTGGCTGGAAAGAATCGAAACAAGCCAAGAATACCAATTCTGCACTCGACTTTTGCGAAAAGAACACGCTATAACCTGAAGACTGAATCATCTTTTCTGGAGTCTGAATTATCAATTCTGGAGATGGAGACAGCATACACGCATTTAATGCTAGGAATAAGTGCATATAAGGCATATCATTAGTGCATATAATGCATGGGATAAGTGCATATAGGGTGTCTGCAAAAGTTGTCACTAATAAAAGTATAATTAGACACTAAATGTTCTCACAGCTTCCAGCCAATAAGACGTGCCCAAATTGATGTGTGGATTGCTATAAGCAAAGTAAATGTAAATATAAATACAAACACAACGCATGTTTTATATAAACCCGTCTTAACCAAAACTTACCCAAAGCACTGCCCACTAACCCACTTCACTCTCACTCTCACTCTCACTCTCACTTTTAATATAATTTTTATCTCTTTCCACCCCCTCCTCCTCTCCACTTTAAACTAAAGCCATGGATAAGCTCAAAGAAGTAAGTACCCCCAACTCTACCCTTTCCCTCCTACTTGAAATGCCTCCTCTCCTC
Source organism: Smittium culicis (assembly GCA_001970855.1). NCBI lineage: Eukaryota > Fungi > Kickxellomycota > Harpellomycetes > Harpellales > Legeriomycetaceae > Smittium > Smittium culicis. Next base: position 10,054 of record LSSN01000486.1, on the reverse strand, counting down.
ACACTCACACCTCCTTAAATCCTTAATACATAAAAAATTGCCCTATAATCTCTGCATTTATCCCTTTATTTAATATATCTAACCCCCCTATCCTTTTCTACACCTTTCAGAAAATCAGCAATATTAGACTCGAAGCCGATGCCGCCAGCGCCAGAGCTGACGCCGCTGAATTGGCCTTGAAACAGATCAACGAGCAGCAAATAGAAAGGGAACAGGAAATTATCTCCTTGCAAAACCGTATCACCCTTCTTGAAGACGAACTCGACCGCAAAGAATCTAGAATAGCTGAAGCCAAGCAATTAGCTGAAGACCACGAAAGTACCAGAGATGCCAGCGATGTCTTAAACAAAAGAATTCATCTCCTTGAAGAAAAGCTTGAAACTGCTGAATTGGAGCTCCAACAAACAAAAGAAAAGTACTCTCCCTCTACCCCTCTCTCCCTTACCCCACCCACTTAACTACCTATATCTTTTTCTCTTACTTATTCCTCTTTTCTTTAACTTCTCTCTCTTGCCCTTTTCTTAGACTAAGAAACATGGACGTCAAAACCGAGTCTCTCGAACGCACCATTGCCCAATTCGAGAACGAACGTGTTGATTCTGAAGCAAGGTATGAAGCCTTGAACGAAAAGTACTTGAAGAGCAAGGCCGATCTAGAAGAAACTATGAAGTTTTTGGAAGATATGTAATCGTCCCCTCTCTCACTCCAACTCTTTATGCCTCCCGAATACTAATTCGACGGGCATCTATTTCTTCTATACCCTAATACTTTATTTTCTGGTTTCTTGATAATTTTATTAATAAAAACCTATTTTTTTTCCATCTCTAAATTTATTAGTATTAATTTTTTTTTTTTTTTTTTTCAATACATAATATCAATTTGATCAAATCCTGTCATTTTCCTTATCATATAATCCCGCTTTTACTCTTTTTTTTTTTTTTTTAATTTTGTTGGCGCTAATATTAAATTTTCTTATTGATATAATCCATTTTTTGCTAGCGTAAATATGCTAAAGTCTTACCCATTTACCAAACTCTCTAGCATATCGCCATGTCGAACACCTCTACCATCATCATTTTCTCGATTTCGCCTTCATCAAACTATTTACGTCAGATCCTTCCACTCAACAAAATCTTTTTCTCTTTCTGAGCATATCCAAAACTCTGACCCGATTTTAAACCCTAACCAAGCCAAAAGTTCCAACTTGACCAAAGACTCAACAACTACCCAAGCCCGAAAGTCTGTTCTTCTTTCCAGTTCGAATTCTGCTTTAAAATCTTTAAACCCAACTATAAACCAGATTTTATCAACAAAACTTCCCGGTGACCAAGTATCTGTGTATGGTTGGGTAAAATACTACAGAAAGCAAAAAAACGTCGCTTTCTTAAAAATCCACGACGGTTCTAATTTCGCTGGTTTGCAAGCTGTATTCGATTTGTCAACCATTGATCCCCTTCCCGCTGAGTAAGATCCACCTTTCACTAACCAGATTGTTCTTTTTTTTTTTTTAATTTTTTTAAATTTTTTATTTCGCCACTTTTATGCCTGGAAGTTTAACTTTTACTCCCTTCTTTAAAAAGCCTCAATATAGCCTGCTCTGTCGAGATAACCGGTACACTAGTTAAAAGCCCGGGAAAAAACCAAGCTCTAGAATTACTTTCTTCTAAATTAAAAGTCTTAGGTAAAACGAATACTGAGGTATTACAATTAAAAAAAAAATTACAATTAATATTATATTTTTATTTGCCAATTTGGCCTTTTATTATCATAACACCTATTTTTATGTTATATAACTTGTCACCAAATCGTATTCTCAATACTAGATACTCATTTCTGTTTCCCTGTTACTTTTATCGATTTAATTATGTAGGAATATCCGTTCCAAAAAAAATACCAAACTCTTGATTACACTAGATCTTTTGAACATTTACGACCTCGTCTTGATCTTTTCACCGCAATATCTAGAATAAGAAACCAGTTAATCCAAAATATACACTCTTTTTACTCAAAAAATGACTTTATTCAAATTAACACCCCAATACTCACTGCAAACGATTGTGAAGGCGGTTCTAGCACTTTTCACCTACACAATACCCCTAAAGACTTTTATGGACCCGGTAAAACCGTCCATTTAACCGTTTCTGGCCAGTTGCATTTGGAAGCCGCCGCGCTTGCTAACAACAGAGTTTATACCCTAAGCCCTTGCTTTCGTGCTGAATTGGGGCTCACCAGTCGTCATCTTGCCGAGTTTTGGATGCTCGAAGCTGAGCTCTGCTTTGTGGATTCTGTTAGCCAGCTTATGGACATCATCGAGGAAAGCGTCAGAGATCCCATTTCGTCTTTAATAAAACAGCTGCCGAATGAGCTAGCCTACTGTCTCAATCACAAACACTCGCTGAAAAACCAAGCTAATAACTCACCTAATACTACTAACAGCACTAAAAATAAATCATCTACCTATTTCCCCATTCAGCCTTGTAACTTTGACATTATCGACTTTTTTTCTGATTCTGGCTCGCCCCCAAAACCCTTTGCAAGAATTTCGTACACTGATGCAATCAAAGTTTTGCAGAATTCAGATTTTAATTTCCAGTTCAAGCCAATTTATGGAAACCAGCTCCAAACAGAACACGAATTATACCTTTCAAACATTCACTTTAACGCTACCCCGACTTTCGTTTATGACTATCCTAAACAAATCAAACCGTTCTATATGAAATCTAACAAAATTATACTCGATAGCACTAATTCCTCTCCACCTTCTAACCAGAACAACACTGATAAATTTCCCGTTAACAATAACATCTCCAGTTGTGATTATCAACTTGAAACTGTTGGTTGTGTTGACCTCCTTATGCCCAACTTCGCCGAGCTTGCTGGAGGAAGCTTACGTGAAGACAATTACAATATCTTGCACCAAAATATTAAAGATATGATTAAAGCTGAAAATACACAAAATTCATCAGTCTCATCAGATCACAATGACATAAACGAAATTGAAAGTTCATTGCAATGGTACCTTGATTTGCGCAAATATGGAAGCGCACCTCATGCTGGGTTTGGGGTCGGATTTGACAGACTTGTTCAGCTTGTTACTAACACTAGGAATATTAGGGATGTTGTCCTATTTCCTCGATACTTCAACCACTGTTCCGTTTAATCCGCTACAATATTTTTACTATTTTTACTAAAATTCAAGACTAAGTAGTTTCACTCTAACTCTCTCTAAATTTAACAACTAGTTATCTGAAAAGTAGTATGATGCGGATTGTGTTTTTATTTTGGATATTATTAATGCACTATTATGGAATATATAAATAAATATGGTTATTATTATTATATTAATGATAAACAGACCAGATGTTAGAAAAAAAAAAAGATAAATACAAAGCAAGTAACATAAAAACTAAAAACGAAAGACTATAGTAAACACGGTGAAATTAAGCTATTGAAAAGAGGTAAAAAAGAACAATAATTAGGCGAAGGCACTTTTAACTAAATGGGGGGTTGAAGGGTCATTGAAGTTTTTGCATCCTAGTTGAATAGACACCAAGTAGCCAGTGGCGTTAGCGTTAGTGTGCTGGAATATGAGGCTAACAACTTCTAGAATAGGGATTTTCGAAGAAGATACAAATACGCCTTTTTCAGACATCCAGTCGTACATAATACAAGTAGTCATTAATATTCTTACGTATAGATATAGTTGCATATTAGGTACACTAAAGCCAAAACGCAATCATTTAAAGATTATAAAAAATGTATATTATATTCTCAGAATAGGAAAATTAAGGATAATATCGAAATTATAAAAAGTGTTGTAGTTACCCTTTCTTTACAGAATTAATAACACCGGCAGATAAGACAGCCAAGCTTTGTAAAAAATCAAGCCTGTTATTAGACTAAATATATAAAAAGAAAATAAAAGGTTAGATAGAGATGATAAGACAGATCAAATAAAACTGGCTAAAAAAAAGCCAATTAGTAAAATTTACAGATATTGTTCGCTGGGTTTGGTCAACAATAATTTTGATCATTGGGTTGTGGTGAGCATAGAACAAGGACATGTAGTTTGTGATATCGGTGGATAGTTCAGAGTCATAATCTTTTGGCTAGATATTTAAGAGTAAAATAATTATAATATTCATATATGAAGTTTAGAGAATAATTGAAAGGATAGAGAGAAAAAAGCTAAAAGAATATAGAATGGGCTTATGTGGACAAATACCAGGTCAAATTTAGCTAATTTTGGCGACATTCTTCTGTAGTACGAGAGATCATTCTGAATGTCAGTCAGGCCCATCTAATAATCAAGGAATAGAGGGTATTTAATCGAAAAAAATAGGTATTTCATAGATGATATGATGTATTTAGCTAAATGAAATTTGAGTCTAGTACGGATAATAATTACCTTAAGAGTGTCAAATTGAAAAGAGTAGTCCATAATTTTTGCAAATTTGAGTGCTACGATACTTCCATGAGTGTATAAATTATCTGAGTCGGGATTACCATTGCTTTGGAAAAGAACAGACAAGACTCGAGGGATATGAGATTCTTTGAGGTAAAGATGCAATTAGATATATATATAAAGCTAGAGATAATAAAAAAATATATACCAATTTCGCAAGAGAGTAAGTAGCAGTCTTTTAAAAGAAGAATCATGGGAATTATACTTTTCAAGGCAATCAATTCGTTTTCATTGGTTGGGTTAGATATTGCCTATTAGGAGAATTAAAGAAATTAAGAAAGGAAAATAGGATAGTAATAAAGAATTGGTACATTTTTAATGAGAGCAGAAGATCCTTTATATCTAGATATTTTCTCAAGAAAATCGCTTCCTTTCTGTATAGATTTCGACAGGTCTTTGCATAAAGCATCATCATCTTTTGGATCAGGCAAGCCTAGGTAAGAAATAAAGGTATAAAAGCTGAAAGAAATTTAGGAGTAAAGAAGTGGGATAGATATTAACCTTCCAGCTTGAGGTAGATTGATGGATACAATTGCGAAAGAGACGTTTGACCTTCTAGGAGACTGGATTTAAGGCTTGAGGGATTAAATATATCGTCAGCGAAGTTTGAGTTATTTCCTCGTAGAGATGAAAGAAAATTACCCATTGTAATATTTTTTTTGAAATATATAAAAACAATAAGAAGGAGTATAGTAAGAATGAGCAAAGGAAGTAAAAATTAAAATTAGGAGGGTTAAGATGTAAGAATATTCGAAAAGCAGTGGAAATTAAAGAAACATTAAAGTGAAATTAGCTATATTATTACAAACAAGTAATACAAATAGTGATTGTTATAAGATATAAGCTAAATGTGCCAGAAAATTGATGGGTGATAATGAGTTAGTTTGAATAAAAATATAAGCTAAAAGATATAGGTTGTGAGAATATGTGATATTAAAAGATAAAAAAGAGGCAGAAAAATACACAAAAAAAGTAAAAAGAGGCTGAATTATACACAATAAAAAACAAAAAGTTTTAATAATTCAAATTTAACACGCAAAATAAATGCCGTAAATCCTAAGAAATAATTAAACTGCGTCACAAAAAAGATAAAATTTGTTTTTGGCTTATAAAAACAATTATAACTATTTCTAACATCTTAAGCCAATAGAATTATCTTGACTTATTTATTATAACAAGTAGAATTATTTGTTTGTTTTACAATTGCCGGGCTTATTTACCGATCATTATATGATTGGCCAGTTACAGCGCTTACAAAGCTAATTGCTGCATTTCTTGAATAAAAGAATTTCATTTTCAATTCAAATTTCATGATTATTTCTAGTTCTAAACTATACTATACTATACTATTATTTTTTATTGAAATTTAAATTTAAACAATAAATAAATTCAAAAAATTCTACTAGTCTAACTAAAAAATATACTACAGTTGTCTAAATGGGAGATTCTTCGGTAAAAAGGAACTTTTTATCATTGATATTATTTTTACCTATATTAATTAGGTGTTATTATTGACTAACCTATTAATGAAATTTGATAATATATACTTATTGAATTTAGACCCTAAATAAAATTTTAAATCAAAGAAAATTTTATTACAAAATGTTAAGCTGCTCAAAATAATCTCCAAATATACAAGCCGGGTTAAAAACTAATTTTACAGGTCAAGATTAAGGAGATGAAAATTTTGCTTATACAGGTTATCACCTGGGTCTAAAGTTAACAAGGAACATTAGTTTTTGACCCGATTATCAAAGTATCTATTTCTATTGATAATTTAAAATAAAATTTGAAATGTTATCCATTTACTAATATTTTGTAAGTTGATATTTTATTTAGAAAAAAGGAATATTATCGGTGTTTATATTTAACAAAGATGTTAAAATAAAGAATAAATCGAAAAGGTGAAAACCCTCAATTTGGGGAACTTTCAATTTACAAAGTTAAGTTGCGATAGATAATTGATATTGCATTTCGAATATCTACCTATTTCTTTGGCTGTATTCGTTTTTATAGATACGATATTTACTTATTTTAGGTATTCCAGTCACTTATTTAATATAATTGTATTGAGGATTTATTGATCTGTTTTTATAATCAACAAATCTCTGCTTTTTTTTTTGAATTAGAATTAATTTCCAAAAGAATAAAAAAGTGACTAAAAAAACTCTTTTAAAGGTTAAAGGCTATACTTTCTTCTAACTACCAAAGAAAACCCGAGAATTTATATTAAGGTGAAATAATACAGTAATTGAAATATTATAAGGTAATAATAAATAAATTAACCATTTGTAGAATTAATTTATTTTCGTGGATTTTTTGTTACCAAACCCATATGTTTTAATTTTTTAAAAGTTTAATTTAGATCACGAAACTTGCCCTCGTGCCTTCGAGAAATTTTCTCGAGAATCAATATAACTTTTAGTTTCATAATTGTATTTATAATAAATAAAATATAATTCTATTGAACTATATATATATTTGCATTATTATCTTAAATGTATATTAAAAATAATTTCAATTGTTAAAATCAGTAATTGGATTACCTTACGAATCATATGATTTTTGTGCTTGATTAATGTTTATATTGTCTATGCAAAAAGCATTACTAATTTTAACAATTAGATTTCAGATAATTTATAATTTTCTATCAATAAAATCAAAAGATTTTTTTTCATTTAATTTTGATCGAATAAAATGTGAAATTCCATCTATGGATACGTTTGATAGGAATTTTTCTGTAATATTTTTGTTTATTTCCCAAATTTACATTGAAAAAAAAAGAATAATAAGCTTTTATTAATTTTTTTACAGAAAATTCCATACGCAATATATTTAATAGATTCTGAATTATATTTTTTTCATATATAATCTTAGTAAAAAAATCATTTATATTTCCAAAAAAACGTGAGCTTACAACCATAAAAGAGATAAATTATTTCATTAGCTTTGAAACTGTAGAGGGATGTATTGTGTTATATTTTCTAATTTAAGAGTTCATTATTGCTGGAATTGTATTTAAACCGTGCAATAATAGCCATAATTATGTAATATTTTTAATACTGCCAAAACTTACTACTTAATAATAATATATTAACTGATCAATAATAATGTGTTTTTATTGATGTGAAATATAATCTCTAAATAAAAAATAAATCTAAAATGTTATAACCGATTATTTTTTATTATTTTAGAACGAGATTTATGAAGCGTAGAGATAAATTATTTAAAACTATTTAAATTAAATAATTAAAGAAATATGCTATATTGGTCAGTATAGGCGTTATACCCAATTTATTACTATAAATTAATTCAATTTAACAATAATTTAATCGAGACTTTTAACTTCTATTTGGCAATGCTCATTTATAGTAATTATTTTTATCTATTTCTAGGGCTATCACTAATAGAGTTAATTTAAAATAGATTATTATCAGTGATACAAATTTATAATAACTTATTGCAATATTTTATATTAATTTATTAATTTTGAATCAGATTGAAATATTTTGGATGTTTAGTATTAAGATAGTTCAAAGAAATAAAAACTTATATTTATTATTCTTCATTTGAAAGATACAATTATGAGTGTTACCTTATCTTATTTATTTTGAAAATTTTCGTAGATAATATACTTTAACCTCAAAATTTTTTTTCATAAGTTCCAAAATGTTCGAAATTTCGTTATCTGAAATTGAAAATTCAAGAATATTCTAGAAAGTATAAATTCAGTATCAAAATTTCCTAGAAAAAGTAAGGGTTAAAAGTATGAAAAAAATTTTTTAAAACAAAAAAAAATAAAAATATATATATAAAAACAACCTGTTTTCCCAGTTTTCTTGTGTTCTTCACCATCATTTCTTTCGCTAGGTATACAACCAGCATTTATATATAATTAAATTAAATAAAGTACAAATTATGAATAATGTAATCATTTCTCAAGAAATACTTCAGGAAATCCTCAACTGACTTACAGTCCTGGAGAAATAATGTTCACAGCCAGTGATAGAGTTAGTCCCGGAGTCAGCGGTTAAGGATCTACCTCTATCCTACATCACAAAAAGACCACGACCCGCAGAAATGGTGCTTAAAAAAGAGCTAAAAGAAGCACTTCCAACCATAAATGAAGGCTTTTTCAAATCCCCTATGTATGATTTTAATCGAAAGAAGTTCATTTGCCGCCGTCCCCAGTAACTTTTCCATGAGTTATGACCTCCCTGCGGTCAATTTCAAGTTACCCGGAACCGCTAGGAGCACCGACACCGCTATATAACATGCACACTGCAGTTTATCGGCTATAATGAGGAATATTGACTTCTTTGTGCACGATTGCATACAAGGTGGAAACCAAGCACCAGTTTCCAAGGTTATTGAATTTTTTAACTCAATCAGGGTACTCTTGGCTGATGCGGAAACGCACCTCAGGCAGTACAGGATCGATCAGTCATAATGAGATACGGGTGTTGAAAATTACACGCTGCAACTCTATCCAGAAACCAAGAAATCTCTTGTCGACACAAATTATATTGTCGAAGCAAAGATCAACCAGCAAGCGGCACAGAGAGCATTCAAAAGCTACCAGTCTCGCAGGTCTAGGTACGCTAACCGGATATCATTCCCAAACCTCGTGGGAATACAGCAGATCCAGTAGTCACAGATCCAAGAGGCGATGTAGGTCCAAAAACACAGTCAGCCCCGTTTCAACACTTATAATAACAATTTTTGGAGTGGCAGCAGCTCCAGACTCCGAAAGTAGGAGGCAGGCTGAAGCTCTTTCAGGAGGCATGGAAGAAGCTTACCGATCACCAATGGATACTAATGGTGATCAAGGAAAGGTTCCGAATTACCTTCAATACGTAGCCTCCCATGATCAATAAGTAAAATCCGTGCATGAAGGACTTAAAGAAACTTCCGGAAAAGGTCATCAATGAGATTGCAAGTATCCTCTCGAAAAAATCTATAAAAGAAGTTTCAGCAGCGCAGCCATTATTATTCTTAAAGGCATTCACCGTACCAAAGAAGAATGAAGTAACACAGGTGGTTATCAATGTGAGACTTCTGAACTAGTACTTCACCTAGCAGCATTTCAAAATGGAGTCACTCAACACCGTCTTACGAATCTTGTTAAAGAGAGACTATATGAAAATTATCGATCTCAGAAATGCCATCTTGTACGTACTTATCTACAAGGCGTCAAGAAAATGTGTCAGATTCACATGGGTCCATCGCGTCTAAAAGTATAGGGTACTTACATTTGGTCTATTTTTAATCCCACTGGTATTTACAAAAATACTAAAGCCGGTTCACAAGTAGGCGGGAGCTCGAGGGATTCGAATCTCGAGCTATTTTGACGATTTTAATATCTTGGTATCAACCAGAAACGAGTCTAAAAAGTACAAAACGATTATTTAAAACAAGCTATCCAAGCTGGGGTTCATCATAAATAACGAGAAGTCTTCAATGAACCCCAAGCAGTCTATCAGCCATTTCGGTATAAAATTCAGCTCCTGGAAAACGAGCTTCAGGATTCACAAGAAGGAAATCAGGATTTCACAATAGAGGCATCCAGGATGATCATGAATGAAAAGA
>LSSN01000485.1:15383-34981 GCA_001970855.1 Smittium culicis | reverse complement strand
ATTATTGGATAAAAGCTAATACTCCATTCCCTAGCTTATTAACTTGAAGTTATATTTTCTTGAGAAGAGAAATTTTGGAACAATGAGGTTTCTTGTATAGAAAGCGGGAAATATAAATTATAATTTCAACTTCTCAGCATGTAATAAATCAGCCTCAAAATTTCAATAAAATAAAACTAAACATTAAATTTTAAAGTATAACAAGGAGATACTTATGAATAAAAATTTTTGATATCTAGCTACTAGCAAAATTCTCAGAGAAAACCTCTGATATTTTGTGGCATACTGGAAAATATTTTTCTTGCCAAAATTAAAATAACATTTTTTCACTTAGTTTAATCAAGCCTTTAAATATTCCTGAGTAAAATTAATACTATATTTCAAGTAATATATTTATTATAAAACGAAAAAAATGAAAGAGAAGCGTTATATAGTTATAAGTCTTTATAGTAAATTTAGTGAGAGTAATTACTTATTTTAGTTTGCTAAGATTCAGAAAAATTCAGTATAAAAAGGCAATATAGAAACCTAAATAACAATTATAAAACACAAAAGCAAAACATTCATCCTAATAAGATTGAACTGATCAACTCTTAAGCAAAATACCTTTACCTTAATACATCGCCTTTTTATATAAAAAAATCTTAACCTTTAACAAAATTAATCTAAGCCCCCAATCAAAATAATAAAAATGAGAGTTCAATATACCAGCGCTTTAGTTTCTTTGATATTCGCTATTGCTTCTTCAGCTTTACCACAATCTGGATACGCGGGACCTAGCTCAGGTGAGTATAAATGATATAAAACTTTGGACTTTAGACTTTATATATATATATATATCAGTACGTTAATTTAAAAAAATATAACAACTAAATATTGATTTCGAATAAAATATAGCACCACCATCATATGGAAGCGGAAATTACGGAAGCAGCGACTACTCAAGCAGCGGATCCGGTGGAAGCAGCGGCTACTCAAGCAGCGGATCTGGCGGAAGCAGCGGCTACTCAAGCAGCGGATCAGGCGGAAGCAGCGGTTACTCAAGCGGCGGATCTGGCGGAAGCAACGGTTACTCAAGCGGCGGATCTGGTGGAAGCTGTGGTTATGGCGGAAGTGGAAGTGGAAGTGGAAGCGGAAGCGGATGTGGAGGCGGAAATGGAAACGGCGGAAACGGAGGTGGTGGTAGTGGAGGCGGTTCTAAAGTTACATCTACTTTCACAGTTACTCAAACCACACTTACCACGGACTATAACTTGTTTGTAAAAACTCAAACTATGACAAATACAGTTACTAGTACTGCTACTCTTACAAATTTACAAACCAAATATGCTCAAGCAACTGCAACAGTTCAAACAACAGTTGTGAATGTGGTAACTGCTACTGCCACTAACGTAGTAACTCAAACCAACTTGTATTACGTAACTGTAACCAATGTTCAAACAGAACAAGCAGTCGTAACTAACAATCAAATTATTACAGATACAGCCTATGCAACCAACTCAGCAACTGCTACAGCTGTTTTAACTGAAACCCAGGTTGCCACACAAATAGCACCAGCAACTACTGTTCTTACTCAATACTCTATAAATACAAAAACAATGGTTGTTCCAGCATTCTTGACTAGCACACTTCTAACTCTTCAAAGCATGACATTCACCTCCTCAGCAACTGGAACCACTGAAGTTACTGAAACAGTTGTTAGTACATGCTATGAATATGGTGCAAATAGCGGCTCTGGAAGTGGAAGTTCAGGAAATGGCGGTTCCGGAGTTTACGGATCAGGAAGTGGTGGTTCTGGAGCTTACGGTTCAGGTAGCGGAAAATGCGCAGCAAAAATCATCCCTGTCCCAGCTGTCTATAACGCAGGACCAAACCCAGTTTACAAAGGAAAAATATAAGCAAAAACAAGATAAAATAAGAATTGGCTAATTAGACACGATGGTAAATGAGTAATATTATTTTTTTGATCCACTAGATTAAAATTGATCAAATTGGCAAAAAATAGCTAACTTATTCTTCATTTCTCAAAGTCAATCATTTTTCATACACTTTTTAAAAAAGCTAAATGATATTATCTTAGCAACTTCATTTTTAGTATTAATTTATTTAAAATAAATAAAAAAAAATCTTTCGTCTTTCATTTTTTATATAATGAATGATTATGGATTTGTTTTAACTTATTTGCTTTATTTTTAGACATATAGTGCTTAGTATTTTAATAAACATTATATACCTAGCAATTTATTTTTTTTTAACTCAGAAATTTTTAACACTATTTTAGCCAAAGATTTTCATATTATACAAGTTGTAGAAACAGCTTATCGATCTTGAAATATGAATGCCGCACATTTTTTATCTGTTTAGCTTAATAATTACCTATCTTTATTCTAAGCTCTTAAACGTGACATCTCTACTGAAAAGTCGTATTAAAATGGCACCAGTTTATCTAACCACGCTATTAATGCATAATTTTTTTATTAAAACTTCAAGTACAGTATTTTTATCAAATAAGAACGACCATTATTACTTATTATTAAACAAAAGTCTCTCCAAGCTCGTAACTTTCCAGCTAATAGTTATCTTTTCTTTCGTTGCTTATGGACTGTTAGATCTATTAATTTAAAAGCATACTGATATTTGCTACAAGTAGTTCCAACTAGGAAATAACTAGATTTATGTAGCTGCATTTGATCATTTCGCAGAAAGTGTTTTATGGAACATAGGAATTACTGAACGCAAGTCGGTTATTTAGAATAAATTCTACTCGGTTTATAAAATATATAGTCTATAAATTGATGGCTTAGATATTATATTTTTTGTAATATATTAAGTTAGCTAGTTTTGATAGACCAAAAATTTTAAACTATCAAGCAATAAGTTGAAATGATTTTGGTTTATAAAAAAAAATCTAGAAAGTAGTTGTTTAAACAAAACAGCTTCTAATTAAGATACTTATAAGCATTATCTTTTGTAGCCAAACTATATAAATTATATGTATAGCATCTCTTAAGATTGAAATGCCTTGCTGTAGTTGAGCTTTAGTAGTGTACTCTTATAAGTAAGCTATACAAAAAAGCCATACGGATTTGCAGAAACCTTGGTTGAAGGATGGCATAGCTAATGAAAAGCGATTCGGATGTCAGAAAATCCAGACGAGAAACATCTAGAAGCAGAAGAAACCAATTTTAAGGTACAGTCTGGGACAGTTTCTGCACGCAAGTCCAGAATTAGGTATCAATACGAATTTCAGTTGTTTGGAAAATTACTATATTAGAGCCTTGTCAATCATAACCACACTTGGATATGAGCCTATTTTTTATTAATCCTGAAAATGTAGGCTCTGTCTAGGAGCTCAAAGAGCTAGACAAAATAGTTTTTTTTTTTTTTTGGAACGAACTTAAATCTTGTGGATCTCGAAGTTTCAACTATAAAGTTTACTTGAAACAATGTCAAGGTATAGAATGCTGTTTGGAAGTTGAAAATAATACCTTTAGGGCACGCAGTCGATAAACTGATAGATGAGTTTATTTGTATTAGGACAATGCTATTTTTATTCCTTGCTTTAATTTGTCTATTTTTTAGTTTATTTTACTGCATAGCTTCTAGTATAATTGAAGTACCAATAAAATTCTGTAAATAAAATAATAAGGCTAACTTGATAATTTCCAATAGTGATATTTTTTTTATAGTTAGGGAATGCATATGATTTAAGAATCTATGATAAGCCCATTCATATTACCATTTAAAAAAATTCCTTTATTTATTCGCTGTGGCTTATAAATGGCTATTTTATTTGCTGCTTATATGAAACAAGCCAATTATTTTCAGACCCTAAGAATAGTTCTAATTTCATTGAGCACAGTTGGTTATATGGGACATTCTTAGGAGAAAAGGGACTTTATATCTTAGATATTCTATTTGCCTATGTAAATTAGGTAATATTATTGGCTGTATCTTAAAATTCAATCGATGATAACTTTTAATAAGATTTAAAAGGGGTCTAGTGAGTATTTGGTTTGAACAACTGGGTCTGTCAACTATGAAGGAAAACGAGTATATAATTGATAAACTGTGTATAATAAACATGGTAATCAAATTTGAGAACATACCTAATGTGGATATAATATTCACTCAGGCAATATGATAGCTGCACAGATCGAGGATAGAGCTTAGCATTAATCAAATAGATACTGATGCAGATGCATTCGCTATATTTTTAAGGCTTAAAGCGAACATCAAAAAAAGAATAATGGATGACTTTAAAAATAAGTGAGATAATAAAAATAATAAGGAAAAATGGCTTTCACCAAAAAGCAAATTAGTATCAATAGGATGCGGCAACATGATTACCATTAACTAGACCACAACGTTTTAAACAAAAAGTAACGCAAAAAATTTTTTTATTAAGAGGAGAGGTAAATAAAAAGGTAGAAAAGCTGTTCTGGCCGAATAACGCTTTTAAAAATTTAAAATGCATAGTATATATATATAGTTTTTATTTGTAAAAGTTAAAAATAAATGTTATCTGGGCTAATGGTCCGATCAAGAAAAAAATTTTAAAGGTATGAGAAAAGGATATGATTAGGAAATTTTTAATAGTGAAAGTTCCGCACCTCGAAATAATCTCCTATAATTAGTAGATCAAAAATACTCTGCCACCTGCACAAGGGATCAAGCGAAACAATGCATAAAATCAAATACTCTATTATAATTTTATAAATAAACCCTTACACTTGTTCTTTAAAATTAAAATTTCATAATGAAGCGAGTAGATAATAATATTGAAATGAACTATAAATTTAGCAAATAGATTACACATAGACTGGCTTTTCAGATCTATGGATTTAAGCATAAGCGTAGCTGTATCTTATCTCTAAATCTCACATACTGCAGATTATTTTGAGCAGCAGAACTTTCCCTATCAAGTTTTCAGCATTCATTATATTTACTTTTATTTTTAAATCCTTTTAGAAATTATCATCGAATGGTTTATCTTATCAAATAATGCCTATACCTAATAAAATAAACAAATAGAAGCTCGAAGAAAAATTTGATCCGCGTCCACTAAGAATATCCGCATAAAGTATTCAATCCACTAAACTACAGCCGTAAAATTCGCAGAATATTATTGGCGTGGCTCTAAATTAGGATGAAAATAGGGGGATTGCTTGAAACTTGGATGACGTGGGAACTGTTTGTCTTTACTATAGGAGTTTATTGTACAATTATGATAATAAAATTTTATCAAAAAATCGTGAAATTCTATTATTAAAATATATACTCCCAACTAATAATAACTTTGTTTGATAGAAGACCTAAAGCAAATGTAATAATAATAGATAAAACATTTCTGATGAAAGTTCTCTTTATTTCCGCCTTATAGACTAGATTCTGGGGAAACAAGCAGTCATGAATCATACTCACTTGAACAAAGTTGATGTCTTAGAGCTCCCAAAACTAACCAGTATATATTTGATTAATAAAATATTCTCTTGTATCAAATCTTGTCAATTATGTACAGTCCTTCCATGCAAGGAGCTGCTAGGCATCTATAATCTCCCGAGGCCAAGGTCGCCAAAATTGTACAAAGAAGCTATCTATACCTCGTAGAACTACTCGGTTTCTCATATTTAGAGACGATTATTCTCAAGAACACCAGCTCCCGAATAGCTAATATCTATATCCAATTTTCTGAAAATTTTATAATAATGTTTTGTGGAATTTATTGCTTTGTACTGCTAAAAATTTACAATATATCCATCTGATCCTCGCCAAGTTATTTAACTTCTAACTTTTGAAGATAGTATCCAAGGGAGCTTGTTATATGCTTTTATTTATTTGTTTAATCGGTCCTAACCAGGCTTCTTGAATATTTTTCATCAGCTATATTTACAAACGTGGATCTGCTTGTCTCAATTTCACAGACTTATGATACAATTCATGTCATTCTTCGCAAATCTCTATTCCAGCTACATTTATCGCTATACATTTAGTCACTTTTGCTAAACGCCTACAATAGCGAAGAGTAATTAAGATTGATGGTGTAGCTTAAAGATTTTATTCGGAATGATTTAAATTTTCAATACAAGATGCATAAAACTCATTATTACGATGAAAATATATCCTATGATTTCAAAAGATTGATATCACTTGCTTTATAAAATAAAAATATGTCTAAATTCATCTTTTAATATGATTCGAATAATACTCTATAAAGTTTTAGTAAATTGATCAGATTTCGCAAAATTATGTAGGAATTTGCACTTTAGCCTGGATCAGTTAATTTAAATAACAAGACATTGTAAAGAAGTCCCATAAATGCTACTAATAGTTTTAAGCTATGCCAACTGTTAATGATGTTTAATTTTATAAAACCTTATTTCATACTACTGATTCTAAACACCTTATTGTAGAATATAATTCCCGAGTTATGGTTTAGAAGGGCTTGGATATATAAAACTGAAAATAAAACTAACTAATATTTTGAATTAAATAAGCTCAGAAGTTTGAAAGGTTTCATTAAAGTAAATAAGTCTTTAGGTAAAATATGTTGTAATAATGAGCGATAGGGAGAAGTGAAAATATAAGTACGATTAGTAAAGGGTAGGATAGGAAGAATCAGTTGTAAACTGGGCTCATGAAGTTTGGTCTGGAATTGTTCTTTGATGATTTCGTTAACCCTGAAGGCCCGTTCAAAGTTAAGGTTGGTACAGTGCTAAAGTTTGGAACCATACTAGATATCGGTGTTGTTTGCTTTATTCCACGAATACTATTTGAGTTATTAATAGGGCTGCCGCCTGCTGATCCTTGCAAGGAGGAATTATAACTCTTTCTGTTCTTCAATTTAAGCTTTAAAGCTGGGCGGGGTGGACCCTTGCTGGCTTCTTCTATTGAAGCGAAAACTGAAGATGTAAAATCATCAACAAGTGATGGAGATCCTTTTTCATTTGGTGAATTATCAGCATTTGTTCCATTTATGGCTGTGTAAGAATTTCCGGTAGGTGAAAGACTTATTTCAGGCATTTTGAAACTGCCTAAATCAAAAATGTCACCAGGACTACTAGGAGTCTCAGGCACTGGCGATGGTGCAGGTCTTGGAACATACGGGCCATCCAAATTCAAGGAAAGTCTGAAGCTTGCAAGACCATTATCCTCTTCATCTTCTTGTTGATCCTCATCGGTAATTCCCAACCCATTATTTATTACACTTTTCTGTTTATTATCTCGGTCCGTTGGCGAAGATTTGTCCAGTCCAGAAGATTCAGAATCCCCACTGCATCTAGCGTCTTGATTAACAAGTAGGTATTCGCTAGCTTCTCCAATAGATATAACCGACTCAGTGCGAGTTCTGGAAGATGATTGGGAACCGTGGTTATCTGACTCTTTACGGCTGGCAAAAGCTTCATATTCGGTGTAATTAGGATCTGTGGCATTTTCATCGAGACTAGATCTTTTATTGAAATCGGTGTTATTGTTTGTTGAGCGGTTGAGGTCCCCTGTAGTTTGATAATATTCGGTGTTGTCTTGATTCTGACTAGGCATATTTACCGCAGAGCTGTGCAGTTTAGATTTATAAATACCTCGCAGAAATGGGAAAGATGCTTTATTAATGATCGAAGACTTTGGTTTTTGGGGTTCACTAGTCGGTTTTACAGAGTTGACAAGTTCAAAGTCATTAACTGGCGTAGTTGAATCTTCTAGACCGGAAGATTTCTCAGGTTGAAAAGCGCTTTGGTTTTTTGAAGATATGGTTAGTCCGGGTCTTTTCTTTTTTAAGCTATCTTTAATGTTGTACACTTTGCTTAATGACCCAAAGTAAGACGTTCCCTTTTGAGAAGGATTGGCATTTAACGTGCCATCTTCGATCTTAGATTTTGTACTTGATTTTTTGAAAAAATTCATTTCTTAAGCTATGTATTCTATTAAAATTTTAATGCGGCGAGTAAATGGGCTTTCTAAAAAGATAAGCAGGTAAAATAGTTTTATATGTAAAACTTATTTGAAAATTATATTAGTGAATGGATAAAATAGAATTAGATTATGCTATAGTAAAACGACTTGAAAATATTTATGAAAACGAAATTTCTTGAAATATAGAAATAGTTAAGGTATGTTTAAATATGTTTTTTTTTAAAAAACTAAATATTTATCTGGGATAGAGTTTGTACTTTAAAGGAAATAAATGTAAATTTATCGAATAGATGAAGATATATGGTTTAGTATTTTTCTCTAGAAAAGAAAAAATAGATGAATAACTATATTATTGATTGAAAGCAATGCTAGTAATAAGTTTCTTTTCTGTTAGGATAAATAAAACAAAACTTTGTTTATTTAAAAAAAAATGGTATAATGAGAAAAAATGAAATACGAAGAAAATTGAACTTGTAATTAAAAGGGATATGTAGCTTGTTATAAGCTATAAATAATCATATTGACTATTACTCCAAAAGAAAAATGCTGGAAAGTATAAAATAAGTATTTAGCTAACATTATCTGGAACCTTTAAAAAGATAAAATGCCTTGTTGTGTTTAATTGTTTAATTTTTTTTACTTATTTCTCCACAAAATCGTTTGAACGAATAAGAAGGGGGAAATAATGAAATAATCGATTTAATATTAAACAAAGCACGCAATGTAAATATGCATTTTCAAAATATAAGATAAATTACATTAACCAGAATGTATATTAAAAAATACGAAAATCAGTCCCATATTACAGCAAAAGATGTAATGGTTCTAGAAAATATGTAGATGTAACTGAATTAGACAGCTAACAACCTTAAACAGCACATCGACTAAAGAATTTAGTCAAGATGAGATAGAGTTGATTGTTTTTATATTTTAGTAATGTTGATCAAGATTGAATAAAACCACCTTGAAATTAATTAAAAACAGGAATGGATTATCAATAATAATTATATTAAATAAAGCCAGGAGCAAATAATTGGGCAGTGGCAATCCCCACATAAATTTAATAGAAAATAATTGTAAAATGTATTACAAGTATATATGAAATGGAGAAATCCAAAAAATTTTAGCTATAATACTCTAGCCAAAAAAAAAAAAAAAAGAAGGTAGAAAAGGAATCTTTACTCTGGGTCGATATTTAAAATATAATAAGTAATAAGATAAGCATGGAAATATGGAAATATGGAGAAATTATACGATTCTAATTTAATATACTAACCTAACACACCAGGTGTTTTTTTTTTACAGCTAGACTGATATTCTGGATATCCTTGAGTATATTTCAATATATATCAACCCCTTAATTCTAATAGAAATGAAATTTAGTTTATTTTCTCTAGGCTTTAAGAGTGACAGATTGTATTTATACTGGGCTATTCGTACGATTATTGTGTTTTCATAAAGTTTTTTTTCATTGCTCAATTGAGTGGGATGATAGTAGTTTTGTATGCAGTCGAAGAGTTTGTAATTATTAGCAATGAGTGATGTCAATCGTATTAATTAAAGAGTTTTTTCTGGAGCGTGTATAAAAAGTTTAAAGGGTTAGGATTTAAATATTGAATTATGTCTAATCCAAATTTATGGGCTGTGTTCTCAAACTTAATTATATATATTGCATATTATTAAAGCTTTTGTTTAATTTTCATTCTGAAATATTGAATGTTATGTTCCACTCATATAGTAGAAAGTTTGTTTTTGTTTCGATTTTTGCTTATATTTTTACTTTATATGTATTCAATCTAGGAAACCTATGTGACACGAGCTAATAAAACAGTCTAAATTTTTTCATAAGGATTTCTCTAGAAATATTTACATTTGTGCGAGGTAGCCTACTTGCGCTTTTAGCTAATCTCTAAAAAGAAAATCTGAAGATTTAACCTTTGTTTACAGTTTAGTAAAATTTTAGAAATTATCTATAATTTTAAAAAATGTAAACACGGCTGTTAGTAGATGGTGTCATCCTATTTCCTTTAACACACAACATAATAAATTTTGCGCGTATTACAAGGCTAAAATAAAATTTGATAGCTTATCCATCCAAGACATATTCATAAACCGCCTTATCTTACTCGATATTCACATATTTTAATTTAATTTAATTTAAACCTTTAGAATATATCAGTGCTATAATTATCTATAAAATGGTGGGATGTTAGATTAAAAGATGGATTAAATTACATAAAAAGAAGTTATTTATAATATAAACTCTATGGAGACTTATAAAAGAGGAGAAAACACTACCTGTACCACTTAAAATAGGCTTTTTGAGCAATTTAATTTATCAAATAGAATCTGAAAATCGCTTTGGTTTACAAAAAATCAGCAGACTATAATATTTTATATCTGAACAATATACAGCATTAGCCCATTCATAGGTGGGAGCCTTTTTTTGATCGCACAAATATAGCCAACTGTGTTCAAATAATTAATTTTAACTATTCTAATTATCCGATTATTGGTATGTTGGTAATAATCAGCAAATAATAAACATGAATTTAAATAATAATCAAATCATTAAATTTATTTTTTAAAGATTGTTATTTGAGAAAAGGTTAAAAAAATTTTTCCGTTATTATTAATTGTAGCTTATTTATCCCAAATTAGATAAATGGAGTGGATACTAACTCTGTACACTGATCTGAAATTAAACCCTAGTCAATATTGACCAAATGGACTTGTCCTGGGCATTCCAGGTACTTTTAGACTTTTCTAAGCTACTTAAATCCCAATCTAACATTTTGCCTAAACAATAAAAGCTCTGATATACATTAAGTGTACAATCTTATTTAGTATCGAGTATTTAACTGATGATTCATAAATCATTCCGGAAATTGTCTGTATTATCAATTTATATCGTCGATATTCCATGAAATGACTCGCATATAAAAACTAATCAAAGTTTGCTTTTTCATGATAACACTTTCCTCCGTATAAATCAATAATATGATTGGACAAAAATTAATTAATTTCAATCAGTCCTATATATATGTGTGTAATTTGCACAATATTAGTAGATAATTTAGAAAAATCCCAATTCCTATTAGGTGCGCAAGCTGGTAGACTTACAGAGGAATTTATTTGTATTATTGTATTTTTTTTATGACTTGAACTGTCATGGATTTTTTAAAGTACATTTTACCATATAGCTTGCAATTGTATTATCGTACCAGTAATACTCTCTGATAAAAAATCTCTGAAAAAAACGACTCTACTAGTCAATAGCTCATATATTCATTTATATATTGAGTATTTATTTTAGTATTATCTATTATTTGTGTGATTTTGTAAAATATATTACATCTAATTGCTGCTAAATATTAGGGAATCTAAACTGTCAAATATTTGATTATAATCTCTAAAATACTTTCAGCCGCTCACATAAGGTCTATTTTTGACCATTCAGGTCTTCAAATTTTCTAGTATTAAGCGAGAATTAGCGACTTTTCAATATAGCCCTATACTTATGATCGCCGTTTTAGTCATTCACTAACTTATAAATAGATTAAAAATTTTCAATTCAATCATAAACTACATGCCATATAAAATAAAAACTCTGGATATTTCCAAGTCACGCAGATTCGTCAAATTTATTTTAAAATACAAGATCCTTTATCTAGATATCACTTTACAAATAGTGAATAACGTTACACTATAAAAAGCTGATGTCCAAATACTGCCCAATAAAAACAGTTTAAACTTTTTTAGCAAATAATATTATTTTACGTGAAATAAACTCACAGAAAAACCCAATTATCATTTCAATTTAGTAAATAGATTCAGTGTAAATTGGAATTTTTATCCAATAATATTTTAATGTAGATTTACACTCTTCTCTCAGAGCCTATGATATCTGAGACTAATCCATTAATCTTTTTTGCTGATTAAATTCTTCATACAAATTAGCCTTCATTTCATTTTTAAACATTATCAGAAAATTATAATAAATAGATTACCCGAATAACCCAATAGTTTTATCTAATTCAGACTAGAAAATAAAATTATTAGTAAAAAAAACAACCCAAAAGGATCTGCAATATGGGAGATTCTGAACGAAGAGAGAACTTTGTAGCAGTTTAGTGTTATTGGCCTGTATATGCACTTTTTTTAAATATTATTGGCGGAGAAAAAAGGCATTTTGATTTTTCCATTTCTTCGTTTCATTATAAAATTTTTATTTGCTAAAAAGGTAAATTATTCTACTCATTGGCCGTTTATTTTTTATGCGATTTTATATACTGAAACTCTTTACACTATAAAATGACCTCTTCATAAAGAATTACCCATATAACTATTATCATTTTTATATCTAGAAACTTGTCACTTTCTGCTTCCATAACTACTAAAAGATTTTGAAAATTATAATTTTCTCATAGAACATAATATTTTTATCTATTATAGATGATAAATTTAGCCAATATTATTCCGAGTTTGATTTGAATTTTAATTTACTATTGTAAAAGTAGGTCAGTAGCTATGACAATTAAAAAATTACAATTGAACCATTTGGGCTAAAACATGCATTTTTGTTAGAAAAAAATGATTCAGTTATACTTTTTGCATTCCCGCTAAGCAATTAAATACTTATGACGAAAAGTGGCTGTTTTGTTTTTATAAATCTGTAGTCAGTATGGTGATTTTAAATAATTAGGCGTTTGATTTTTTTAAAACTAGTTTATTAAATTTAAAAAATAAAGTATTCGAGGAAAGAAAAAAAAGATAACAAAAACACCAAGTTGAATCTTAGGGTGTTAAATATATAATAATTTGCATAGGTAAAGTAAAATGAGATGAGTAGCAAGTTAATGAGGTGTAAATGAATATTTACGCCCTATTTATGATGAAAAAACTGCTCAGAAAAAAAACCTTATCTCGCTCTACGCTCTTTAATAAAGTAAATAGTATATGAGTATAATTAAATTGATTGGATATGGCTATCTAATGACAGACTCTTTTATAGAGTCTGGGCTTTTACTTGCTATTCTAATTTGCACCAAATAAATTTTATCATGATTTAAGACGTATAATTTATGCTAGGTATCTCTAATTACACATCAAGTTAAAATAATAGGTAAAGAATAGAGAAATTTTTTTTATAATTTTTTTTCCAAAAGGTATTCTCCTGTTTGGGAAATAACTTTTCACTTTGAAAAAAATTCAAAAAAAATTATCCTTTCTTTCTCTCTCTTCTACTTCGAAGACACATAATTAAAGCAGCCAATAAAAAATGCTTAAGTGTAAAAATTACGCTAGTCAACAAAGTAGCTCGAAAATTTAATATTTGATAGAGTTAATATTCTAGATACACTACTAGAAAATCGAACCTCTGGAAGGTACACCCTTCAAAATGGTTCATAAAATAACCGATCACTCTAGTGATATTGGCGATATTATCGAAAGTATAATAGGACGACTTCTATACATTAAACGTGTTTTGAGATCAGCAACAAAAGAAGAATAATAATTTTTTATTTACTAATAAATAAAACCAAGAAAAAGAAAAAAAATTAAAATAACATATATACCAAAAAAAAAAAAATTGAGCTTATAGAAACATCAGAGTATATTAAAAATACAAATTCGCAAATATACTGTATTATTGTCTGGTCTGAGTGTCTAGAATGTAGTCGAAAAAGCGTACAATACGCTTAAAAAATTGGGTAGTTACTGATACCACTGCATTTAAACACGTAAACTTTAATTAATATCCACCAAAGAGCTTGAAGATCATTCTTAAAACCAATGATGAGAAGGAAATACCTGACTCTCTCAATATAAACAACACTAAATTTGTACTATTATGGAAATTTGGCCAAATAATTTGCGCATATTGCATAAAATTAGAGCACTGCAAATACCAATTCCGAGATATTAAAAATAAATTGAGAATTAAGCCCAAAAAATATAATAAAAAAGGATTTTATTGAAAATAACCTAGAAAGTAAAAAAAAATACTAAGAGAAAAATACCAAAAAAATAGAAAATACACAAAAAGTCGAATCGATTATTCTGAATGAAACTGTCGAGTAAATGACTGTATCGAACAAAATCGTAGATATCAAATCTCTTAGCGAATCTAAAAATGAAATTAATATTTCAATAAACTGAAATTCAACACAACAAATCAAAGGTAATAAAAATAATTCACACTCAGGAAAAATCTATTTAGCCTTACCTAAAAATTATATCAGCACTGTGATAGAACCTAAAAGGATACAAAATAGGGGAAATATAAAAATTAGTAATTTTATAAAAGCATTGATTCGAAAAATAGATCTATAAGGTATATCTTATACATCGTAAATCTTGAAAAAAAGCCAAAAAAAAAGAGAAGAAATGAAAAAAATAGAAATTTAATTAACTATGAAAAAGAAAAGAATAAAATTACCTGATCATTTAAAATTCAGCTCGACAAAAGTTAAGTATATTGTCTACGTCGCTGAAACGAATCGGGCTGTCAGCCTAGATTATTCTAAAAATGATAAATATAACATTAATGATCTATTTGGACCAAATATGATACCTGGTACTGAAATTCTCAAAAGAAATAGAGCATACATAGAAATGTAATAAATTTAAAAATATTTTGTTTCTAACATAATAATAGGAAAAAAATTAGTATAAATCTAAATAATACGAACAAGAAAATAAAATTGTATATTCGATTCGAAATTACTACTTTCAACGTCAAAGTAATATCTGAAAGAGAAAAAAAAATGCAAGACTTTTTGCGTACTTATAAAAAAAAATCAATTCTAACATTTTTTTCTTAAAATTGATTTAGATAAAAGATAACGACAAAATTTTTTGGTCAAGCTATTGGAATAATAAAATAACATATCCCAAATATACTGAAAAATAACAAATAATGACACATATGAAACTATAGATAATACAATAAATTTTGAAGGAAAATAAGCATAGCAAAATCAAAAAAACTAATAGCTTAAAAATAAAAATAAAAATAGTAAATCTATATCTTTCCAATAACGAAAAAGAAAGAAGAATAACTTTAGAATTTCTAAATGAAAATTTAACCCAGTAATTCCCAATCTGTAAGCCGCGGCACACTAGCGTGCCGCGAAAGTTTTAAAAACATTTCAATTTGCTAGGGTTTTGTAAAATGTGAGAAAAACATTAAAAGATAAATATTTATGTTCAAATATTAATCAAACTGTTAAATATGTAACTTTTTTTCAAATTTATTTTCGATTGACAAAATTTTCGAGTGTTTTCTAAAGTGTTATAGTTATTGGTTTTTCACGTGATTATTTCAGAATCTTTTTGTATGAAAGTAAGTATCTAAAACGTTATTTAAGTGAATTCTTTTTATATTCGCTAATTGATTATTTGTTTAGTCATGGAAAAGTTCTTATACAAGTCTGGAACAAAGAGTAAAATCAAGGAGGAATATTTCGAATATGAATTTATCGCCATGGAAACTGACGGTTATCGGACATCATTCTACCTTATCTGAAACAAAGCGCTACCAAAAGAGGCGCTTGTTCCAAGCAAACTAAAAAGACATTTAGAAACCGAGAATCAATCTTTAAAAGATAAAACAAGAGAATACTTCGAGAACCTTGCGGTCCAATAAACGAAAGAAGCAAAGAAACAATACAAATTTCATGAAATTTCCTGAGAAAGTTTTGATTGCAAGTTACAAGATCGCTCATCTTTTGACAAAGCGGAAGAAAGCACACACCGACGCCGGAGCAATCATCGCCCCTGTATTATCAACCATTGTTGAAGCAATTCTAGATTCAGAAGCTACAGATAAGGTCTAAAAAGTTCCTTTGTCGAATAACAAAATTTCTCGCAGAATCGAAGATATATCTTCAGATTTTAATGATAAAGTTAGTGAAGATTTAGAAAATTTTAAAGACGAATCGATGCTGCTGTGTTCTCTCCAAGTCGATGAATCTACCGATATAATCGTAAAAGCTCAGCTTCTGGCTTTCATTCGCTTCATCAAAGGCGGAAAATTTGGGAATGAATTCTTTTTTTGTGACGAATTGCAAAGCACGATGAAAGGATAAGACATTTTTGATCTGGTGAACAAAAAAATTTTGTATTTTCATTTGAAGTGGAAAAACTGCCTCAGTGTGTGCACCGATGGCCGTCCTTCGATGAGAGGAAATCGAAAAGGTTTCATCACTCTTGTGCTTAAAGAAAATCCAGACGTAGTAACTACTCACTGTATGATCCATAGTGAAGCTCTCGCAGCAAAATCTTTGCCGGAAAATTTGAAAGTAACTCTAAATCAAGCAGTCAAAGTCGTAAATTACATCAAGTCTCGACCACTCAACTCTCGAATTTTCGCTCAACTCTGTGATGCTATGGATTCTGACTACAAATTTTTGCTCTACAATACCAAAGTTCGTTGGCTCTCGAAAGGAAAATTTTTAAAACGACTGGTGCATCTCAAAGTCGAAGTGATTTCATTCTTGAAAGTTGAAGAAGCAGATCTGGCATTCTATGATCACGACGAACTCTGGTGGCTTAAAGTTTAATTCATCTCTGATTTTTTTGACAAATTAAACTAACTGAAGTTTAGTCTTCAAGGACCATCGGAAAACATCATCTCATCGACATCAAAACTGAAGCTCTTTGATGATAATTGTCGCTGTGGAAGAGCAAAATATCGAAGGGAATATTTGACTGCTTTCCTTGTATCAACGAACCACAGTTGAAGAAAAAATTTTCAGCCGACATCATTAGTACACTGACAGGTCTCAAATCTTCAAGTCAGCATTATTTTTCATCGCTTTCCATCGACGAATATAGTTTGGTGATCAATACATCTGAAAGCAACGAGAAAAATAATCTTACAACCGAGGAAGAACAGCTGATCGACTTACGAAACGACAATTTCAATCAACTGGGCTTTCCTGAAAAGAGTTTGGAAGAATTTTGGCTCACGCTGAAGCAGTCTTCTCCTGCACTCAGCTTCAAAGCAGTCAAAATTATTCTTCCGTTTGCGTCTTCGTGGTTTTGCGAATTCGGATTTTCAGCTTTGACTGAAATTAAATCCAATTAGAGAAAGCGACTTCTTCAAATCGACAAAGAAATGCGTGCTTGTTTGTCAGCAATGGAGCCTCGTTTCAACTTGTTTTGATCTCGAAAGTAGGCTCAGCCCTCTCATTAAAAATGTTAAAAACCAAATTAAAAATCTTTTGTCTTATAATTTCAATTATATTTTGTTTGAAGGATCCCTAAAAGAAACTCAAAATTTGAAATTTTATGTTTTGGTCAAAAAGCTTTGAAAGAAAAATGATGAAAACCTGAAGAAAAATAATTTATGTAGGAGGGGGGGTAAGTTATGCTCCAAAAATTTTCAAATCTCGTTAGTGTTCCGCGAGTTAAAAAAGATTGGAAATCACAGAGTTAGCCTATGCAGATGATATAATAATAGGATTATCCGATAAAATCGATGAAAAATCGGTATATGAAGCTTTATACTTTCTTTCACTAGCATCAAAATAATAAATAAAGGGAAAACGATCAATATTAATTTTTGTGATCCTACAGTTTGCTCAATATACCAAAAAAATTTACAGCAAAATGTGCCATTCAAATATTTTGGTATTAAATTTGACTTATCCGTTGAGAAAATTAAAGAAAACAATAAAGATATATTAATATAAATAACTACATCAATGATTTCAATCATAGAAAACTATCTATCAAAGGTAATATTCTCCTATCCAATGATTTTATATTATCAAAGTTATGATTTTCCTCTAATGACATTCCATTTGATAAAAAATTCATTGATGTCAAAGGAGAAATTAAAATTTTTATTTGATCCGATAAAAAAACGCGTATTAAAATAGAAACAGTTTGGACTTGAAATTGAACTTAAAAATGGAGTTTTTGGATTGCTTCTTATCGATTTTTAATCAAAATCAATATTTATGAAGTGTTTCAATACTTTAATAGAGAATAAAAATAGTGGATATCAGGAATCATAATATAAAAATTTACAGTTCTTATGGGGAAATTATACATTTCTGAGAGCTACGTTGACTTTCTGACCGAAAAATATCTATCAAAAAATTTTAATAAGCTTCCTCATATATGGAAACACTCATTAAAAATGTCTAAAAGTGTTTACACTTCAGGAATAGATAATATTTTCAGATTGGTAATTTGAAAAAATCGAAATTTTGAGCTTTAAAAATATTAACAAATTTATTGGAGAAAATATAACAAAAAAAAAGAAATGATATTCTAGAAAATAACTGTATATCCAATTGCGAAAAATTTATTTCAAAAAGTGATCTAGTATGAGACAGTCAAACAGATTCCATTTTATAACGTAAAAATAAATGAAAATAAAGTTGTTTTACCTTTATAATCACGCCCAAAGGATAAATTTTTTGATCAAAAATACTCTGGAAATTTTAAAGGACCAATTAGAGTCATTTCGATAAACAACGAGCAAATAAAAAGTTAGAATCAAAATGTAAGATCACATTACATAAGACTTTATATTCCAACATAAATGGGAACTAATAGGAAGGACGACAAATTTTGAATCTTATATTATAAGGATGAAATTATTAACATTGACCTGGAACCTAAAATGATAAGTCATTTATGGATCCCACTTCACAAAGCTATAATCGCTGTAGAAAAACTCGGGATTTATAATAAGAATATTTATAACCAATATCAAGATTGCAAATAATGTAAAGAAAAAAATGAAAAAAATCCCACATATTTGATTTTTATGTAGAAGAATTAACGAAATGTGGGAAAAAATCTATAATTTTTTATGTATAAATTCATAGAACAACGGAATAACCAACAGTTTAAAAACAGAGTTAATCAATTTATCTTAGAATTAATGAAAAGAAGTTTCCGAAAGCTGAAATACTGTATGAGATTGATATTGGGAATATAAAATGAGCAAGGTTTGAATCTGGATTATCAGAAAAAGAATAACTGGCGAAGGGGTATTTAATATGTCTAAAAACGATCTGCAACAAAAAATTAAAACTGAATTCAAAAATCACAAAAAAAGAGAATACTGGCTTTTTATAAGAATTAAATGGTTATAAGTAGAGTCAGGAATAAATGTAGTGTTCTGGGAAAGTTGATAATTTTGATTACTCACATCAATTCTTTTATCTTTTCATATAGAACTTATATTTATACTTATAATCTACCATCTATCTTTTAGTTCCAAGTTATTATATTAAAAATATTTAAAATCTAAAAAAAAATTATATTTTTTATAATAATTTCATTTTGAGAATAATTATAATTAATTAATTCTCTACATTAAATATGTTAAATTGAATTCTAAAAAAACTAGCTAAATGAAATTTATACAAATGAATCGCTGAAAGCAGAATTAAAAATATTAGCTTTCTTAATAAAAAATACTATAGGTATTTCTATCTTCTTATTTGAATATCAAAAATAAATGAAGAATTAATATATATTAAATTTATTTAAGTTTTAAACAATTTATTTTATAGCACTAAAAAAATAATAGAAAAAAGAAATATCTATGGACAATAAAGAATTTAGATACCAAACCCAGACTAGCTCAAGTTGGGAAAAAGTAGTTCGGAGTAATCCAAAAAAAAAAAAAAAAAAAAAAAAAAAAAAAAAAAAAAAAA
>LSSN01000485.1:0-14840 GCA_001970855.1 Smittium culicis | reverse complement strand
AAAAAAAAAAAAAAAAAAAAAGCGAAAAAAACTTATATATGAGTGAGAATAACTCTTCTCAGAAACGAAAAAACACACAAATCAGTATCAATTCTGGTTATTATATCAGGTGCTAAATCAAAAGTGGATATAATGATGTTTATGAGTGGAATACCATATTGATTAGGTTGCAGGATTAATGATTTTGAATCCGAAATAGAAGATATAATTGAAATTATACTATAATAAATTGAATATTTAATCCATGCTTCTAAATAGGTAGTATGAGAAAAAAAAAGCTTTTAAAATCATGAAAAAATTAAAAAATTAAAAAAAAAAATTAAATGCAGAAAAAAAGTTTTTTTCCTCGAAAATCCTAAATGCAGCGATGAGTATAGATTTATTAAATTCAGTATTATAGATTAATCAGTGTTTTGGATATTTCCCGATGATTTTTCAACAAGCTGAGCGAAAAAGGCGGGGTCTAAGGCATAGCCGCGCCTAAGAACGCCAAATTCGAATATTTTAAAATTAAAATTCTTAGAGTAATTTTTAAAAAAAAATTAAAACTGAAATATCAACAATACTGAAAATCAAGTATGAGAAGGTTGTAATTTTTTGAAGGGTAGCACCAAATATTTGCACATAATGCACAACGGAGAATCATTGGAAAACAAATTCACAGATTTAAAAGCAAAAGGTGTTAAATCAAATGTTACGAAAATTCAGCCCAATTTGCTAAAAAAAATTTTTATTTAAGAGTAAAGCATTTTAGTTTAAAATAGAAAAAATATATATAAAATACTCAAATTCTACAAAATCAAAAAAAAAAGAGCGAAACTGATCACAAAAATAATAAATCAGGTATTTCAAACTCAAAAACCATAAAATAATTATTTATAATTTTCGATTCCATTGCTTATGTCGAAGAATTTAAAGGATTATGCATACAATTCTATAAAAGATTTTTACATATTTCTAAAACACGCAAAAATTTTTTTCCCCGTGATCATGTAATTACAACTTAAATTCGATTCAAATTGTCTCAAAATAATTTAAAATTGATGCAAAATCAATTCTAATCGCTCCAAAAAATTTCAGTTTTTCGTTAGCTCATTTCAAAATTTTTATATTGGGAATGTAACTCTTAAAAATCATTATTTTATTTAATCAAATGAAAATAATTAGTTTATAGTTACATTTTAAACCTTATTAAATTTTTTAAAATATCATATGATAGCAATTTTCATTGATTGTATCGATCAACTAGAGCTTTGAAGAAGGGGATAGTTCAGGGAATTTTTTTTAAAATATTAATTTTCCTGTATAAGATACACTTAATTAATAAAAAAACTATAAAATATTAATAATATTTCACAAAACCCAATAATTTAAAATGATTTAATTTTATTAATTTAAAAATTTATAATTAATTTAAGATTTAGGTATAGAAATAATTTATTCGAAAAATAACATTCAGAAATATAACTTTTATTACTATTAAAAAAATTGTGTATAAAACCACAAGCCATCAAGACAAAAATATAATTGTTGACAGTTATAATCGAGGAAAATCAGCAAAAGATATTTCTTAAGACCTCAAAATAAAAACCTAAGTTGTTTTTAAAATATTAAAATTTTATCAAAATGAAGCAATAATTTATTCTATTTTAATAGGAGGACCAAATAAAAAAATTTTACAAAAGATATAGAAAGTTTTAATTTAAGCTATCTTGAAAAAGATTGTAATTTACGTTGACCGAGTTGAAAGAAAAATTAAAAAAAATTATTGGAATAGAATTGTCTAAATCTAATACCAAAAGACGTTACACATGTTTTTTTAATAATATTTAAAGAATTAAAATCATACCAGAGAGAAAAAATATCAAGGAAAATATAAAAATCAAGGGAGAATGTGCATAAAAATTTGTGTATTAATATTTTTTTTTGATTAAGTAGTATTTTCAGTATCGTTTTACCACTGCACGAAAGAGCTAAAAGAGGAAAATCTTTAATAGCTAAACCGGCTGAATCGAATCAACAAGTATTTAATCTTGTTGTACAGTCAATAAAAATGGGTATAATTTTTTCAAGTCAAGAAAAATAGCAGAGAATTCTGATACATTCAAAGATTTATTTTTGATCTGAATAAAATTGAGGTAACCCAGAAAATAATAATAATGGATAACGTATCTTTCCATAAAACTTTATCTGTAACAGCATATATTCAAAAAACTTTTAATAGCTATATTTACCTCATTACTCGCCATTTTTAAACCTTATCGAAAATTTAAAAATTGCTTCAGGTATGCAAAGCTTAAAATGATTTTTAACTATTTGAAAAAATAGATCAAGGATTTGATAATGCCTCTACCGAAGATTTTATTGAATATTTTAAGAATTTGACAGAATATTTGATGATTTCGAAAGAATAGAAATAATCTAACAGCCATTTATATTTTTATTAATCATTTAAAATTATTAAACTCAAGATATTTTTATGTTGATAATCTATTTATACATAAATAATAAAAATATTAGTATGAAATTAATTAAATAATAAAAATCAGAATAGAACATCAATAAACTAGTATTGATTAATTGAAAAAAATTATAATAAAATAATTTAAATTATTAAATATAATAAAGAAAATAAAATTTAAAATAAATGCATATATTATTGATGACTAAAGTTTTTATGTAATTTTTGAGCTTGAATTTGAATTTTTGTCGTTGTCTTCATCTTCGATTTCAAAAAAGTCAAAAGATATTTTATATTCTATTGAAAATAAAAGAGAATATAAATTCATAAAAAATTGAGAAAATGAAGGACAAAAAAAAAGAGTGAAAGAGGGAGAACAGTAATAAAAAAAGATATAGAAATAATAATAATAATAATAATTCCAAGTAAAAATTTTTACTTCAAAAAGCCATTACAATTTTATAATATTTTGAATTTAATTTTATCTGAGTTCTGTTAAAATTTAATTGGTTTCAAAATTTCTTTGAAAAATAAGCTAGCACATTAAATTTAGATTAATGATTACTTTTATAATTAATCATCTTATTTAAAATAATTTATTCAATTCATAGGACAAGGTATTTTCAAAATAAATTTTGCTATTAGATTTATAGAAATTGAATGAAATTTTTACTAAATTAACTGCATTTGCTAATCTAAAGCAAGATTTTATTATATCACTTATAGTTAAATTATCATTTTTATTGGAATATAATATTTTTTAAAGGTTTTTTAGTAATTAGGTGTATATTTCAACCCTCCTCCCCTACACAAAATTTTCTAGATTTCAAAGTAAAAATAAAATATATAGAATATTTTATAGGCTAAATGTATTGATATTAATCACAATCTAATAATATTAAGAAACCATTTTAACGGGGTTATCGTTTTATTTTGAAAAATTTATCTTTTATTTTTTTCAATATGAAAACGATTTTTCACAGAAAATTACTACTTCATGTTGCAAAATATTTTTTTATTAAACAAAATTTAATTCAATCAATTTATTGCCAGTATCAATATTTTTTGCGATAACTCTTTTCTTGGATTAGATTTATTAAAAACCACCAAATCTTTGTAGTATATTTCAAGCAATGGTATTAGAATGAATTAGTAACAACTTTAACTTTTCCTTTCAACTCCTAAACTTATCCAATTCACATTACGCTTTTTTTATTATTCTTAGATAATCTGGTTTATATATTATTTTACCTTTATTTGATTACATCTCCAACTCCAACTCCAACTCCATCTGCATCTGCATCTGCATCTGCATCTGTATCTGCATTTCATTTTTCCTTTATCTTGTTTTATCCACTTAAATAGTAAATTAAATAGTAAATTAAATAGCAAATTAAGTTAAGTTAATTTTATTTTTATTAAAAAATAACACTTTCTCGGATGGTTACTATTTTTAAAAATCATAATATAGCCAACTGTGTTCATTTAAAAAATTTTAATTTCGATTTTTTATGATTTATTGGTATAATTCAAAATAAAAGCAAACAATAAAATGACTTATAAACTACTATAGAATCAATAAATTTGTCTTTTTAAAGATTTTTGAACAGCAAAGGGTTAAATATTAGATTATTCTATGCCTATTTCTTTATAAATATTTTTTATTAATTTTATTGCTCTAATAAATTTATCTTTAATAATACCCCTTTTCATCATTCTCAATTATATTATTCTTTAGTAATTAAAATTCTTACATTATTTATTATTAGATTATGTATTCAAAAATTTTTTATGTTTATTTAACCATGAAAATCTTGTGAAAATTATAAGCTTTTTGAAATAAATTACACCAAGATTTCAGTGAAAATTTCCAATACTGAAGATTAAAAGAAAATAAAAAACGTGATTTATCGGGAAAATAAGATTCGAAGAACACTTAAGTCTAAAAAAAAAATTCAGATTCAATATAAATTCAAAGAAAAAATATCTATCTAACTCCTACCTCTCATATTATTTAACCATAATCGAGAAAAAAAACGTAATGGCTCAAATTTTCAAGTGGAATAGGATAATCCGATATACTGGATAAAAAATACAAAATAAAATCAAATAACTGATTAACCGATTAAAAGATTGATCGATAAAAAATTTGCCCAGTTTATTTATTTTGATTTTATTTTATATTAATAAATAAACGATATTTTATTTAATTGGCATCAGCTTTTAGCTCTAATATTGTAAATAAAAATTTTATTGAGAATTTGAATGTATATTTAAAGTAAATTTAATAATATAATACGTGAAATCTCAATCCTCGATTATTTCTGCCTCTCATGAATAAACCAAATACTTTATCATGTTTCTATAATTGCTAATATAAAGCCTAATGAATAATATTAAACCCATAATATATTTTTTAAAATGAAAATTTTCATCTATATCTTTGAATATATTACATAGTTCTATACCTTTGAAAATTTACTTTCAATGGGGTTTAAAAATGATCAATACGAAGCTAAATAAATAATGTGCACTTGGGTTTTTCTATCAATGTTATAACTAAATCTTTTTTATGAAATGCGGCATTATTCATGATTAACTACATTTTTTAATGGCTTTAATTGATAGATAAATAATAAGCTATTTGATATATTCAAAAAAAGTATTTGAAAAATTAGATAATTTGTTTTTTTTTTAAAGAAGTCATATCAGCTTTTATTGAATGACCAGCAGATTGAAATGTTTCTCTAGAGTAATTTTTTATTATTTGGACCGCAGTTAATCTTTGAAACAGTTCTTGAATCTTTTTGGTATACTTTTATAATTTTATAAACGGTTTTTTATTAAGTATTTAAAACATAATATTCATTTTTAACAGATCCCCACCCCCCAAATAAATAGTAGCGATTATGCTTTAATATCTTAGTAGTTTAACAATTATTTATATTGGATACTAAATTAAATCAAATTATATAAAAAAAAATAAACATAAGTCATAAAAATTTATATACTTTTTATTATATCAAGTGTTTTTATATGTTTTTTATATTTCAAAGAATCAAAAATGACTCTTATGATAATTTAAAAATAAAATCCGGTAAAATTTTTGAGCTTAATAGCGTAAATCACGATTAAAATCATAATATTGGTCATAAAAAACACTATTTAGGTGATTTATAGTGATTTATATATTATAATTTAATAGTTTTATTATTAGTTAAATCAAATTTAAATCAATAGTGCATAAATTATAAATTTTTTATCATGTTTAAAAAACCAAAAGTCACGTATAATAAGATGATTATAACTAAAGGTGTATAAATAATATATTTATGATAATAAGCACCTTTTTATAGTACATTTTATGACCTTATTTTGTATTTTAATTCTAAATGTCTTATTTCAATAAGTTTCAGAATTAACTCTTTTAAAGAAGTTAGAAAGCGTTTGATCTATTATAAGAGTTAATTTTATATAACTAAAATACTTTAATTCTCAGACTTAATTTGTTTTACAATAGTTGATTAATTAAAGCAATGTTAATATTGATATAAACCATAAAAAAATCAATAAATTCATATTTTAAAGAGAGATGGATGGTAAAGGCTAAATTAATTTTGCGTGCTTAGCTTGGCTTGTTATTACTATTGTTTTTTTTTTTAAATTCAACTAAAATCTAAATTATATCCAAGATTAGCTGAATTTTAACTGAATAGATGAATTATGCTCAATATAATTTTTTTGTGAAAATAGGTTTTATTTAAAAAATATTATTAATATTAAGAATAAAGATTACAGTTAGTAATATGTTCAATGAGAATTTTTTACTATATTTTTGTTGTGAAAATAGTTTTTTTTAGACAAAAATATGTTTTAATAAAATAACTATGTAAAATATCTATCTTTAAAGCACTTTAAGATATTTTATATTCAAAAAAAACTTTATAAAAATAGAACTGAAAACCCAGCATAATTCAAAAGAATTTTTTTATAAAACTTAAAGTTTTTTTTATTTCAAAACCAATAAATCTAATTAATGATATAAAAAACTAAAAAATAGAGCTCTTTGAAAGTAAAATTAAATTTTCGAGAATACAACATAAATTAAATCTTTTACTATTCCAGATTATAATTTTATAATAAAAGACATACAAGTAAAAAAATATAGTATATTAAGATTTCGTAAATTCAAATACATTTAAATTTTTTACAGAGCCCTAAACCGGTGCGCTAATTATTTTATAAATTCAATCAAATTCCAAATAAAATAGTCGAATTTAAAGTATTTTAAATCGATTTAATTTAAAAACCTACCGTAACACTCAAAAAAAGAGCTGTAACTCATACATAATGAATAGAGCTTTTTTATTTAGCATTTTTTTAGTCTAATTTTAACCATGATATAAAATAATTTAAAATTTTCGTTTTACCAATAATTGTAAATTTAAGCGGCTAATTATTAATAGCGCAGTCATTTATATAGTATTGATATTATTTTAATAATCCAAAGTTTTATTAGAATTAAAATTAATTTTAATATGAAATAATAAAATCCCCCCATGAAATTGTTACAAACACATAATATGAAATACATCAAGCTACTTCACAGTTCCAGAAGCTACCTTTCTTGGAGAATACAATTAGCTTATATATTTAAAATTAGCTATATTTTTATTTAATATTATATATAATATTTGCTCGAATCTGTGTATATACATATTTATTTCAAGTAAATATTTATGAATAATTTATTAATTCAAACACCCTCTCCCATAATAACAAAGAAAATATTAATATATATACGAATATTATTTATAGAGCTGAAAAAATTCTTTTTAGAAACTATTTTTGCTAATTCAAACTAAATAAAACTACAATCTGTATCACATAATATACATGGCATTATTTTATGATACAAAATTAAATTGTTAATTAAGCTTACCAACAGGAAAAAATTAATCGATAATGTTCCAGCCCTATAAATAGCGACCCGTATATATTCTTAAGGTAAAATAATCAAAATCAAAAAAACGTTTTAATAGAAGCAAACTCGGAGTGCTATAATTTAATAATATAAAAAAATGTAAATTTTATATTTAAAAATAACTTAAAGAGTATCAAATATGCTAATATTAATTATTCAATAGTATTTATCATTTAATAATTTTATTATTAAAGGTATAATTATTTATAAAACTGGGATTTTTTAGTCCAAATGATGTAAATTTGATTAAAATAAGGAAAGTCAACGTGTATTTTTGCGTTTCATTGTATATATTTAGAAAGTTTATTTAAAAAATAAAAACGAGCTTTTCACAAAATAAAATCAACTGGTAATTATCAAATATAAAAGTATGAATTTATTTACAGATATTACACCAACAAGAATCCTTTTCAAAAACTAATTTATTAAATTAGCTAAAACAAAGTATTAAGTTAAAGCTTTAAGTATTCAAAAAAGAAGGATTATGGTATTAATTTTACCATGGCTCATCTAAAAATTCACTATATTATCCATTCAATTTAAAAACGCCTCTATATTCTTACAAAGAGTAAACTTACTTTGATTAATATCATCACTAATTTCTAGTAGTATATAAATTTATATTAAAATAGTGTGATGTTGAGTGACAAAAAAAGTGATAAAAAATTTTTAAATAGAAAAGAAAAGAGTTAAATAGTAAGAAAAATTGATGATACTGATAAAATAATGCAAAAATAAATATAAACTTAAATATAAAAGTGTGTAAAGTATTTATGAAAAATAATTTGAATGAGCTATTTTTAATTTGAGTTATTTTAGGGCTTTTTTTATTTTTATAAAAAAAAAGTAGCGTGATGAATAATGTGGCGAAAAGTAAAGATAATCCCAGTGGAATATAGAAAAGAATTAAATTCAATACTTAAAAAGGCGTGATTAAATAGCCTTATAATAGTCAAGGTTAGTCGAGTTTTAATAATTTAGCCTATATTTAACTAGCCTCCTTTATTCATTTTTAATTTGATAAGAATATAAAATTTTTATAAAAAAATTCAGATATATAAACTAGATAATGCTACAAGGAAAAATACATCGAAATTTAAAAATATAATCCGACACTGAAATAATATAAAGATAAGATAAAAATGAAACTTATCTCTACTCAGGCATTATCAATTTTAATATTAGCTTCTTTATCTTCAAGCGTTCCACAAGAATATTTTGGTTCAGGAAACAATGGTAAATAAAATATTTTTTTTATTTAGAAAATTTTGATATAATTAATACCATTTAAACTATATAAAGGTGAAGGCTATAAATATGGGCAATTGCAGAACCAAGGACCAGTAAACTATGCTTCAGGGTACGAAGGAGGAAATAATTATAACGGAAATAGCAATAACAATAATGGCTATGATAACAACCATTTTATTGGAGGTGGTGGAGTCACAAAAACACAAACAGTCACTTCAACATACGACGTATATTCAATAAATACAGTAGTAGTAACAGCACAAGTTACCAGCATTACAACCAATTTCGATACATTTGTAAAGACTGTATTTTCTACAGGCACAGAATTTAGCACAACTTTCCAAACAAATACAGACACAATATTAGTATCAGCAACTGTAATTAGTCAAGAGACAAATACAGTAACAGCTACACAGGTCGAGACTTCGTTAGGTACAATTACAAATACTATTGTGGTTACCGGTACATCTACTAGCACCGAAACAAATACGGCGACATTAACAGCAACTCAAACTAGTGTAGAAATACTCACCAACACAGCAACACAAACTTCAACTTCTACCACGACTCAAATGGAAACCGATACTCTAGATGCAACCACAACTATAACGGGAACCGCTTTCATATTACAGACAGGAACAATAACTAACTATATAACTGAGACAGCTATAACTCTTGACAGTACGTATGTAACTGTTTATACAGATGCAACTTTGCAAACAACTGCTATTATAACTAAACCTTATGGCTCAGGAGGCTATGGAAATTATGGAGGTAATTCAGGACACGGAAGTAACGGAGCATTAGGAAATGCAAATGGATACTCTAATGCTAATGGTTATAATTATGGGTATAAGAAATTATAGATATTTAATATTATTTACAATATCCAACAACATTTTTCACTCAAATAATAATAAAAAACGAGTTATTAATTAATTATTTATAAGAAAAAAAGTAATATTAAAATTATATTAAAACTTTTTAAATATTATTGTATATTCAAAAGGTATTTTTTATAAAAAAAAGAATTTCAATTGTATGGGTTTTATTTTGTCTTAATTTATATTATCTATTTATCAAGATAAAAAAAGTTTATTTAAATATTTGAAAATTCGAAAAATATAGATAATATACAGAGAAAGTTATAATATAATAAAATTATATTGTCTTTAATATGAGATTTTATATAAATGAGCATTATTTAAATATGTCAACTTAACAGGAATTTTTTTTATTAAAATTTATAGATAAATTAAACATACTTTAAACAAGTTAATCAAGTTTTTTTATCTATTGAAGAAAAAAGACGTTATTTTTCACGTTTATAATATTAAAAGAATAAAAAGTTGTAGCACGGTTAAATAAATTAAATAATCTAATGTTTTAATTTATTCATCTTGATTCTATTTTTAATATTTGATTAAATAAATAATATGTTTGTTTAATAGCTCAGAATAAAAAATAATTAAAAGAAAAATCAATTTTAATAGTGTGCGAATATCAAAAAAATATGATAGGTACCTGAATATGCATACACGTAAATATTATCTTAATGGATTTGATATATATATTTAGAAATTTTACAAAATTAATTAAGCTTTATGTTTTTATAGTCTATTAACTTATTTGCGTATTCTGGTTAACAATCAATATAAATTCTACTAAATTAATATTTTCTAGATATTTTCATAATTTTATTTTAATGATACAAAGCTGAATAGTTATTATATTAATCGCTATTTAAAATTATATTCTGATATTATAAAATATTTCAAAATAGGGTTACTGGATGTGTACATGTCAAAGTTCACAATTAGAACTGCTAGAACGCCAGAGTATTTAATCAATAAGTCTTTATTTACTAAACTCATTTAGTATGTATTTGGCTGGAAAAATACATCCCTTAAATCAATTTCCGCATTGTTAAAAAAACTTTTATTTACAATTTTCACAAAGAAGAAACATATTTTAAATTTAAATATACTGAAATTATTTTTAAACTATCTCAAAATTGTTTTACAAAAAAACAGGGGAATATTAGAAATTATGGTTTTAATAATTACAGTTAATGATAAATTATGAATAATTATATATATATAACAGGTGTAAATGGCAAGGTATTTTTAAACCAATACATGAACAATAAAGTTATGACATTTAAGCTTAATAAAACTGAAAAAAATTCAAATTGAGCTGAAAATAAAGCAGGATATAAAATTCTAATCTTGTTAAAAAATAGTCAAAATTATTATTATTATTATTATTATTATTAATTTATATCTTTAAAACCTTTAGTATTATATCATTGTTGTTGAAAATTATGCTCACTAAAAATACTTTGGTTCAGATCGCGATCAATAGAACCATATAATTCATATGTTGAATTTAAATCACATTTTTATCTTATATAATTGATGTATAGCTAAAATTTGAAAAAAAAAAAAAAACAGAACTTTTAATTACGAGTTGCTTCATACGGTATATAACATCGAGTAAAACGCTAAAATCAGTGACCATTTTGAAATTATATTTTTATCAGGCAAAAATCTTTCCATAAAACTCGCCTAAAGATTGGATACTCGATTTTTTTTTATTTAAAGATGTTTAAAAATGACTTTAAATATTATAGCATTGTTTCTAATAGTAAATGTATAGATTTTTTAATAGTAATAATAATAATTGCAGTGGGTTAAATTAACACAAGGGAAGGGGAAAGATT
This sequence comes from Smittium culicis, assembly GCA_001970855.1. Classification (NCBI taxonomy): domain Eukaryota; kingdom Fungi; phylum Kickxellomycota; class Harpellomycetes; order Harpellales; family Legeriomycetaceae; genus Smittium; species Smittium culicis. The sequence goes on along the minus strand of LSSN01000485.1, from coordinate 3,422 downwards.
TTAATACCTTTTGTGAGTGTATAAATAAATTCATATATATATGTATTACGAATGAAAAGAGGATTCCAAGAAAAATAAAGCAAGTAAAATAAAAAAATCGATTATAAAGAATCAGTTAGATGATTTGACAATTAGTTTATTGAAAGATTGGAAGTCGATTTCTCTATTTGGGTTTTAAAAAGAGAATTGCTTTATTTAGTGAAAAAAACAATTTAAGTAGGGCAAGAAAAACTTTATAAATCGAAAAAATAAAATAGCTTTGATGATAAAATAAAAAAAAGATTAGTAGGTGTTTTTTTTTGTCTGATATATAAATGGATAAGAAAAGAACAGAAGTGAAATGATGTAGAAAATTTTAGCAAAAATTCTTATTACTTGGTTTATATAAAAAACTTTCTCAAATGAATAAAAAAACATGTCTAAAAGAAAATATAAAAAAGTGAGAAAATAAGCAGATGCTTAATTTTAAAAGTATTCTTAGCTTATGAAATATTATTTAGTTAGTTTGTATTAGTTCATACTAAAAATCTTTGTTTTTATTATTATTATTTTTGAGAAAAAATATTTTTTTATAACTCGCAGTGAATTATAAATCATCGCCCTAAAAATATTTCCGTGCAGACGAACTAAAATTTAAAATCTTAAACCCATAATTTAAAACTAAGGCAAAGTAGCCAATAAACACTAATTCAAAAGTCTCAAAAAAATATAAATAAAAATAATTAAATAAAGGGAATTTATAAAATGAAGGTGAATAATTAAAGATATGATTTAACATAATCTTCGGATTGGCTTGAATGGTTTTATTTATAATAGCTTGTTATAAAAATATTCAAAAAGCTTCAGCGTTTAAAAGAAATTCAGCTTTTATAGAAAATTAATCTAGGCTAAAACTTTTTTTCTAAAATGTCATAGTATTTGAGTAAAATTTGATATATTTAGAATGTTATTTCTAGTAGAATTGTAATTTTTAAAAAAAGTCAAAAATTCATGTAGCAGTGTGACTTAAACTGTAAACAATTTAGATGAATTATTTCGCTGAAATATTTAATTTAGAAAAAAAACATTCAAAAACCCGTATTTAAAAAAAAAAAAGGGTTGAATTTTATTTTTTTACATCACCACTTATTCTAAAATAAAAGCAAAAAACCTTAATACCAAATAAGAATAAAAAAATTTTCTTCTAAGCTTATAATTTAAAAAGATTCATCTGTATTATTAGTGATGGATAATTTTGTCAGCCTTAATTATTAACAGGCAATAATAATTTATATCAAAATAATATGTTCAGGGAATTTATTATCATTTTTAAGCAAGCTCAAAAAATTATTTGTGGCGAGTTTAATGCGGATATGTCATTACTATTTTACGCCCTTAACATAAAACTTTTAAGAATGTGTATTTGAACTGACGATGACCAAATTAAACACTGTGGCTTTTAAATGAATTGATTTACTGGCAAATTTTTCTTGTATTTTCTAAGCCAAATAATCGTGACTCTATAAAAAAAATGAGGTTTTTATTTTTTTTTATTTTTATAGTAACCTCTAGAATTTTTTTTGGAAAATTTTTTGATTATACCAATTAGTATTAAATTATATGGATATAAAAAAAAAAATTAACATGACAATAAAAAAAGATGTGCCATACAATTATTTTGGCCCATAGCTGTTTAGATTTTATGTTAATGACATAGCCTCAAATTTTAAACAATAATTAATTTTTTTACGGGACCTCGCTTTATTTTAGTAAAATGTTAGAAGGTTAAATTTCGAGCAATTCTAATATAAATCGCTAAGTCTCGTGGTTTTAGTATTGGAAATTAATAAAGGAGTCTTGATTTTTATAACAAGGAATTACTAAAATTAAGCTAGTTAATAATTTTTTTTTAAAAAAATAGTACGACAAAAAAAACATATATAAGTCTATGAATATTCCTTCAGACCGTTATTAAAACATCATAGAAAAACAATCCTTTAAACCTAATCTCGAATAATTTTCAATCTACCTTTATAATTTTTATTATAAACACCTTAAAAACTTTATCTTTTCCTAAATAATACAAACTATTCATTAAACATGAAATTCCAATATTCCACCATCTTTGCTTTGGCTTCAGTCATCTCAGCTATCCCTCATCCCCCTTCAGGCTATGATAATTCACGTAAGTTTATATTTTCTTATATTTAAAACCTAATAAATTCGATAATAAACCTTTAATGTAATAAATTAGAACCAGGAAAGTACCAAGCTGCTCCATACCCAGCACCATACCCAGCACCAAAGCCTGCACCATATCCAGCACCAAAGCCTGCACCAAAACCAGAATATGGATCAGGTTACAAAAAATGCAACTACAATTCATACGGTAAAAATGGCAGTAACGGAGGTGCCAATGGAGGTAACGGAGGAGCTGGTGAATTTATGGGCGAAGACTGTGAAATGACCACTCAAACCGTAACAGTACAAAGTGTTACTGTCACCACTGAATACAACTTATTTATCAAAACAGTATACTCGACAGAAACTGAATTCAGCACTACAGTGGCCACTCAATTGAACACTGTTACTCTTCCAGAAACTTCTGTTGCAGTTGCAACCGCCACTTTGCAAGCAACTGAAACTGACACTGAGACAGTTCTTTCAACCAACACACTCACTGCAACTGAAACTAACGTTGCTACTGAAACTAGCTTCCTCACTGCAACTGCTCTTTCGTTCGAAACCGCTGTCGAAACTGGCTCTGCTACAGTAACCGCAATTTCAACCGCAATTGACACAGCAACTTCAGTAATAGATGCGACAACTATTGCTGTTAATACAGTCACTGATAGCCAAACTCAGACCACAGTCGATTACCTAACTGACACTCTCCTCACGCTAGCTACTTCATCATTCGTTGACTACGCTACAGCCACCACTGGAATTACATTGTCATTTACTCGCACATACTACAAAGGTTACGGAGGTCATGGAGGATATGGCGGCGGTAACTCAGGTAACGGAGGATATGGAAACGCTGGTGGTAACGGGAATGGATACGGAGGAAACTCAGGTTCATCAAACGGTTACCAAAGATATAAGAAAAATTTATAAGTTAATCAAAATACTTCCACTATAGTCACATAGGATCATTTACAGTTTTTTTACTTATTTTAAAAATCAATTTTCGATTCTTTTTCTACAAAGAAAAAAAAAATTTTTACCTATAATTATTCCTTTTAGTTGATATAAGCTAAAATATGAAATTAATAACCAACATTGGTCAAAGCCGTCTTTTAAATTGATTTACTATTTAAGCTTATTTTACAAGTAAAAAATTCTTCGGAATAAAATAACAGAAAATTTGATACTTTCTATAATTACTAACATTGACACTTTTTGATAAAATCTGCAACGTATATATCAAATATTTAAAATAA
>LSSN01000484.1:0-19388 GCA_001970855.1 Smittium culicis | reverse complement strand
TTCTTATTTACTTTCTTCTTATAATTATTCTGGCCTTTTACCAGATTTTATGTGTGTTTAGAACTGACGCAAAACACATAAATAGCCCTAGTTTTTCCTAGTTTTTGACATCTTTATCTGACAACCATTGTCTTCTGTTTTCTAGCTTGTTTCTAGTTCTTGTTTTACGACTTATTTTAATTAAATAAACTCCTCTCCTATTTGCCTCCAAAGTAACACTTGGCTTATACTTGACTTTCCTTTAGTTTATATATTTTGTCTTGCCTCCTCCCCCTCAATCTTGACAAATTTTTTCTAAGGATTGTAAATTTTTATAGGCAGATCCCAACCACACACTGTTTTAATTCACTATTAAAACTTTGAAACACTTCATAAATAGTGTTTTTGATTTAATATCAATATTAAATAATCCAAGACCCCCCATTTTTTAGTTTGAGTTCAACTGTGTCTATTTTTATCCCTGTTTTTTATTGAAAAAAATTTTTCTAATTATAATTTTGAAGTTTTTGAGATTTTTTTTATCAAATGGAATAATATGAGAGGGAAATCATACTTTTGAAATATAAAAGTATTTTCTAAGATATATTTACCTTTTTTGTATAATATTCTATAATTTAAACTATTTATTATATTGCTTATACTACCTTATAATCCTTTTTCGTTTTCTTTAATTGTTACTGAAGGCGAATAAAATTTAATTAAAAGATATTTGAATGGTTCAGTTGTCTTTAAATTTTTTTTTGTCTATCCAATACAGGGTTTTTCGATCGAATTTCCCAAAGCTTCGTTCATTTGTTGATATCGCTTTAGCAGTTCTAAAAAAAAGAATTCGTGAAGCTGCGGAAAAATTATTTTCCTAATCCTTAAGTACAACTCAAAGTCGATTGTAAATACATCAATAAAATTTCTACCAGTTTCAAATTTGATTCTAATCGACTCAAAAAATATTCTAAAAGTCCCAAATGCAATTTAAACTTTCTTAAATAACTATTCTAATGATTAAAATTATCATAAATTTTCGATATTTTAATTTAATGAAGCCTTATTTTCTTCCCTTCCATAGCCAATCCCATTTTTTATAAACATGCGCTTTTTTCTTTTTCTATCTCTTTTCCCATTAAGTTTTTACATTTTCCTTTTTCTACGCAGCTCTTCTCTTTTTCTTTTATATTTGAATATTTGAATATTTATTTTTTATTTGCTTATTTTATATTTTAATTCGTTTTTTTATGTAACTCAGATTAAAATAAAACTTGTATAAATATGTTTCATTTATTTTCTATTACTTAAAAATTAAATATACGTTCATATTTAATTAATTCATACTTATAACCTCTTCTTTTGATCATTAAAACACTAAAACCAAAATCGATCTCTAAAAAATTCTACGCTTCATTTTTTTCTATCAAAAATTTAAAATAGTATTTACTATATTATTTATATTATAATATTTTAATCGTTTGAAATACTTTTCAAATTTTTTTGATTTGAATTGATACTAATAAACTTCGATTTATTAATTAATTTATTTTAATGTAAAAATAAAAATAACATTAAATTATTTTAATAATTAATAAATATTTATTGAGATAATAATCAGAGTTTGAATTTAAATAGACAAGAAACAAAAAAAAAATATTAAAATTAAACTGCGTATTAATATTAAATCTCTATATTCTCTCTTTTTCTTGAAATTAATAATTATCTAATTATATTTCTATAATATCCAGATGTATCTTCGTTTGTAACTCTTTCAAAAAATTTTCCTATTATCTCAATAATACCCGGTTTATCTTCAGGTCTTGAGTACCTAACATGTTTTTTTACTTTTGAAAAAATAGTTCTCTATGTGATTTAGAAATGGTGAATATGGAGGTAAATAAAGTAATTTATAACCTGAAATTTCTATTTATTTTATCACGGAAATATCCTTGTAGAATGCAATATTATCAATTAAAAATACTCCTTGAATTATACTTTTACTTTTTAGATCTGAAATAAGTTCTTAGATTCGTTCTAAAAATAAATCTAATCTATAAGCTGTGATGCTTTTTTTTAAAAATATTATAACCATTTTTATTAAACGTGAAGCATTTTGATATGTTTCTAGAACGTATAATGTTGGAAATTGAAATCGGATAATTTCATTTTTTAGATCTTCCATTTATTTGTCTCAAAGAAACAGAAAATCATACTTAACTAATTAAAAAAAATTATCTACACTAAATGAAGTAGTGTAGCCAAAAAAATATTTTGCATAATTTTATTAGTTTTTTTGTTGTTCCTGCGAGGATTATAATTCTTTTAATATTGTAAAAAAATCTGCTAAAGCATCTATGAAGATTATATTTTGTTAATTTTATCTCGAATTCGTTTGTTATTTTTTCTTATAAATAGGATATATTTAACTTTAAGTGAGATTTGAGCTAATTTATTATAAAATATTAAATTTGATTTACTGCTTTCTTTCTCAATATTCCTACCTTTAGAACTGAATCCATTCTATATTTTTTTATGGTATAAATTAAAAATTTTATAAACAGTGCATAATTTAATTTTGAGGACATCCGAAATTTCTTTAGCAGGTTTTCCTCTGATATACCTGTTGAAAATTATACTTATATCTTCATTTCTTTTATTTTTTTATGTCATAATTTATAAATAATTTTTTAACGAATAAATAATTTAAGAATATCTTAATTATTTTTTGAATACTTTATTTTAGTATAATAAATAGTAAATAATAATTATACATAATAAAAAAGAATTAAAAAAACATTTTATAGCCTTCATATTTAAATAAAATCGGTTGTTCAAATTATTTTGAATCTAATTTTATGAAAAATTTTCCATTAAATTTAATAATGTATCTTATAAAATTACTAAAAATCAAAAATTTTAAATAATATCGGCTTAATATATCATCCTTTCAGAGTTTAGTTATATATATATTTGAAGCTTTTAGAAAGTTGAATGATTCGATTATAATTAATTCAGGAACTTTTTGAATATCAATTGATACGCTGAATAATTTTAGTTAACATGATTAGAATAAATTTTGGGTTTTACTTGAATAATTCAAAAAAAAAAAATTACATCGTATCACGAATTTTTTTTTTAGAATTTGCTATGGGCGACACACCAATTGATATAAGCTTTTAGAAATTCGATTTCAAAACCCTGAAATATTTCAAGTCACCTAATTTAATATAGATTTTTTCCCTTTATTTTTGCATTTTATAATAGCGAATGGAAATTTAAACTTCAGATACTGCTTTTTCATCGATTTTATTGGAAATCCATATTTTTAAATCATCTGCTAGGCTAAATATTTGAAGCGTTCTTTACCCAATGGTATTCATTTGCGGGCGTTTTTTATTAGTTCGAGATCCGGTTTTATTACTAAATTATATATAAGCGATGATAAATGCTCTCTTTTTCATAACCCTTGAACAACATCTATAGGCTCAGTAAAATTTCTATTGATTATTACTCGAGAAACAGGGTTTTTATGCTAAATTTTTATACATTGATGAATAATTTCCCTACTAAAAATAATGAAAGGCAATTGAAAAGGTAGATCCAGTCTAACATATCGTAGGCCTTTTACTGATCTAATAGGAGGAGGTATCCTTTTGTTTTTCTAGGTTCTTTTTTGCTGTTTTCTATCAAAAGAACACATTGCGTGTTTATTACCAAAATTACTTCTATCTTTTATGAATCCCGATTGGTTAGACTTTATAATTGTTCCAATTACTTTTTGTGATCTGATACTTAACATTTTTGTGTATATTTTCTCGTCTTTATCGGACAGAGTGATAGGCCCATAATTTTTTTTCCTTTTGGGTCTTCCGTTTTAGTAGTCAACGTAATTACAGATCCGCCGCTAAGCTTGATCAAATTTTTCATTTTTGTGGGGTTATTAAATATTTTTCTAAGTGTTCAGATACCTTTTCTTTAACGAATTTTTAAAATTCAAAAGTCAGCCCATCAGTTCCAGGCGGCTTATTGTTTGATGAGCTAATTATATACCCCAATATTTCATTGTTTGATATTTCTTCCTCTCATGGGTTTTGTTCCGAGCTATTGATACTATTTTTAATTCTTATTAATAATTTTGATTCGCTATCTGAGAATTTTAATCCTTTAGAGAAAAGCTTAGAGTAAAATAGCTAGTAATATTTTAATATTTCATCTTTTTCAGTAATTTTTTCGCCTGTTGATTTTTTTAGCTGAATTATATCTTTTTAGCCTCAGTTTTTTTAGGAACTCGAAGAAATATTTAATTGACCTCTCAATGTTCTCTAACCAATTAACACGCGATATTATAACTATTACATCAAGCTTTTCTTTTTTGGTATTCTTAATTTGATTTAAATTGGTTAATACTGTTTCATTGTATTTTTTAACTTTAGAGGGGTCATTGATGTTTTTTATCAATATATTACATGCCTCATTGGTAAATTCAAGGATTTATAATCTTTAATTTAGCGAGTTGTATTTAAACAGGTCAATCAAAATGCTATTGCACTTTTTTTATATCAGTTGTAATGTCCCGTATTCTATATTTTATTAAATTGTGAATGTTGTTAAGTAATAAAGATTTAGGATATTTTATTATTTATTTAGTATTAAAACATAATCGTATGACAAATGTAAAAACTATAGAAATATATGGAATTTATTTAAAAATAACAAAAAGGTTAAAAAGCATAATTTGGGGAAAGCCTTAAGTTTATAGTAAAGTAAATATTGTATGATTTGTAATATAAGAGTTCCGAACTGTATAAGTATATCTAAAATATTTTAATTTGGCTTTTTTTAAATTTATGATTAATACACATTGTATTAAAACAATGTTTAAATTGTTATAAACACGATTTGTATTATGTGTACTATTATTAAACGATTCTTTAAACACATTTTAGATTAATAAAACGTTTTATAAGACGTTTACACTACATAGGTCAAGTTCACAAACTTTAAATGTTTTTTTCCAAAACTCCACTAATACTGTTTTTTGTTAGCGAATTTTCTAAAAAACTAGATAAAAGTTTCCAATTATATTATTTCATCTATTTTTTAGTCATTTTTTTATGTGTATCGATATGTATTTGTGATAAGAGAGTTCTGAAAGCCTAAATAGTTAAATAGTAGTACTGTTTAATAGTTTTCGCCAATTAGCAATTGGTCTATTTTAGATCTGTATTTTCCGGAATATTTAGACCATGTATAAATATTTTCTTTAGCCATTAATTTACTTATGGCATTCAATAGCTTAAATTGATTCTCTAATGTTTTAATATATTTCCATTAACTCCTTTTGGTTATTTTAGGAGGTAAAATATATAATAAATTCATTTTCAGCTATATTCACATATCTATTTAACTTTAGCTGTTTATTTTCACACAAAAAACTATAAATTGATTCTATTATATTTTTTGATATTGGAAACATACAAACCCAGTATTTAAAATTTTATTTTATTGGTTTCTTTTAGTTTTTTATGTTTATTCTCCCTTCAAAGAATATTTTAAAGTCTATTAATTTAGTATGTGTAGTTATTCAGCGTTGTCGGAGTATATTTGTTCAGGATATATAAATTTTCTCTTTATCTTCAATATTTATTTATTTTTGGCAAAAAATGACAGAATTGATTGTTTTTTTGTGAGTACACAAAAAGTCTTGTGATTTTTTAGTAGTCTGATATTCCTTTGATTTTGAACGTAGCCATTTTGAGTGAGTATGATATTTTATTTTCTTATTCGTATTATTTAGATTGATTTTAATTCCCCCCTATTAATAGTTTAGTATCAAGTATTTTCAAATTTATTCTATTTCTATTTCTATTTCTATTTCAGCACTGGCTCCATTAAAAGTTTCAGCACCAGGTATTATAGTGAGATTGACTTGACCATTGATGTTTTCTTTTTTATTGTGTATATTATAATTTCTTTCTTTTGTAGAGTGTCCTAGTCATACATCTGATTCACTCCAGCGACCTCAGCTATAGATTCATTTTTTTTATAGTTGAAGTTTAAAGATCACGTAATTCTATTCCTTTTTTTTTCATAATTATTTCACTTTCTATTATTTTTATTTCTTCCATATTTTTTTTGCCTTTTTTTTCAAGATTTCAGTGTATCTTATTTATCTGATAGACCTATTTTTTGAATCAATATTTTTCTGACATTATTAATTTTTAGATTGACCCTACTGTTTGTTCTTATAAGTTCTATCATACTTCTGACATCATTTTTAGGAAATTTTAAACTGCTTTTTTCCGCGAATAAATCATTTATATCACTTTATATTTTTTGTGTTGAATTTCTGTTTATTGATGTATTAATTTTATTTTTAGATTAGCTAGGCAATTCGAGATCTATGATATTGTTCGATACTATCATTTAATCGACAGTTTTATTCGGAATAATGGACCCAGCTTGTGTATTTTGATTTTTTTTTGGTATTTTTATCTTCATATTTATTATTTTTTTTCTTACTTTCTAGGTTATTTTCAGTAAAAACCTTTTTTATTATGTTTTTTGGATTTGATTCTAGATTTATTTTCAATATTTTTTCACCTTTGTGTTTAATATCTGGCAATAGGTATTTTCAGTGGTCTACTTTTTTGAAATATATGCAAATAATTTGGACACCTTTCAATAATAGTACTACTTTAGTGTCATTTATGTTGAGGTAGTTAGGTATTTCCTTATCATTATCGATTTTAAGAAATGTTTATAAGTTCATTCGTGGATATTAATTAAAGTTTACGTGTTTAAGTGCAGTGATATCGGTCACCTCCTCAATGTCTCCAATCGTATAATACGCTTTTTTTGGTCCACGTCTCAGACACTCAGAATAGTATAATACGGGGAAGTTATAAATTTGTATTCATCTCTGTACACAGATGTTTCTAAGAGCTCAATTTTTTTTACTTTTTCTTGGTTTTATTTATTAGTAAATATAAAAAATGTTATTATTCCTATGTTGTCGATCTCAAAGCACGTTTAAATATCTCCAAATTTTCCTAGTATACTTTCGACAACATCTTCATTATCACTAGAGTGATCAGCTATTTTAAGGCCAAGTTTGAAGGGTGTACCTTCCATGTATAAAAAAAATGTTCTCTTTAGGCTTGTTTTCTGAGACCGTTTATGATTAGAAAATCGGTTTGTAGTTAAGGTCTTTAACTACAGCTCTTTTTTTTTTAAATACATATTCCCGAAACTTCGGCTGGTTTCATTTTGGAGCTCACAACCTTAGCACAACTTAGTGGAGGTTGAACTTGGTCTTTACTTTCAATAGTATCCATTGGGGTTACGATTGTTTAGTAGTGTATCTATACTATTAACTCTATAATTAACGAGTTTTCGAGTTACTTAGTTCACTATCGTAGATTTCAAATTTAAACGGTTTTTGTTGGTTGCTTTATTTAAGTGTCTCCGAAGTAGAAGAGAGAGCCCGACTGTATAGTCCTGTTTTTATCGAATTTAATTTATTAGTGCGAGGAGTTTATTGTTTATTGGATTTGTATTATAAGTATAATATGAAATTTATAGCGAATTAAGATAGAATAAAAGCAAAGTATTATAGATTAATCATCTATTGGCAGAAAATATTGGAATTGGCAAGTCGATTGTAAGAGTAGTTTTTATTCAACAGCGAATGGATATGTGTTAGTAAATGAGTGTTATTTAAATAGATATAAGTGGTGAGATTTGGTGAATCTTGAGCAAATAGCGTTTCAGATATCTTCAATAATAAAAAAAATTTTTTTTATGCCCAAAAATAGATAGGCAGGAAGAGTAATTTTATTACAAGTAATTGGCATTTATACGGCAGCTTCAAACTTTTGTTTGGAAAAAGATAGGAGAATTTCCAAATTTATATTACAAGTAAATCCTGCGTTATATTTCAGGCCTACGTCTATCATCAATATTTCTTCATCTTTATTTTCTCTTACTTTTTAAGCGCTTATAGAGCTCAAATCGGAATACGAAAATGTCTAATCCAACAGGAAGCAGAATGTTCGACGAACTCGAAAAGAAAAGTAAACCGCTCCCAAAGCTTAATTCCAAAGCCCCAGAGTTTACGCCTGGATTAAGAGCAACCGCCAGCGCTTTTGTTCCAAGAGGTGCCCCAATAAACAGAGCTTTCCAGCCAGCTCCACCTCAAAAATCCATTCCTTCAATTTCTTTGCAATCAAATATTCAAACTTTGGATAATAAGTTAGCTAATTTGTCTGTATCAGAGCAATCTTCTGTGGATCCTGTTTCAACCCCAAAGGCAGTATCCATATCTCTATCTGGAGCTGCCACTCCTAGCTCTACTCTCGAAGTTACCCCTGCGCCAGATATCGACACTTTACAAACAGTAAATTCCGAATCTAGCATTGCTTATACTAACACAAGCGAATCTACACCTGCAAAACAAACTCCAGCACCTGAAGCAGGTAAATTTATTTTCATTACATTATTGTTTTTAATCATTTAATTTCAAAAATTTCTATTCTTAACACAATGCATCTTTTATATATATAAAATTTCGCTTTAATGTTAAAGCCACTTCTTTTACAATTACATTATTTGAAATTATCCACCGAATTCTATATATTTAAACTCGGATTTATTTTAATTTGGTTAGAATCAGAAATCATTAAAAAAACTAGCGCCCCTGTACCACAGCAAAAATTTGAAATGTCACAGGAAGAAGAAGCCCAGCTATTGAACGAACATTTCAAGGAGCACTACAACGTCATTTTTATAGGTCACGTAGATGCAGGAAAATCAACCCTTGGAGGTAACATTTTGTACTTGACAGGTATGGTAGATAAAAGAACTCTTGAAAAATATGAACGCGAAGCTAAAGAGCTGGGTCGCGAAAGTTGGTATTTGAGTTGGGCTCTTGATACTAATAGCGAAGAAAGAGCTAAAGGTAAAACTGTTGAAACAGGAAAGGCGTACTTTGAAACTGAAGCCAGAAAGTATACCATTTTGGACGCACCTGGTCACAAAAACTTTGTTCCTAGTATGTTGGGAGGAGCTGCACAGGCCGATGTTGGTGTTTTGGTAATTTCTGCAAGAAAGGGTGAATTTGAAACAGGATTTGATCGTGGTGGTCAGACTAGAGAGCATGCAGTACTTGCAAAAACAAATGGTGTTAAGAAGCTTGTTGTAGCAATCAACAAGATGGACGACCCAACAGTCAACTGGGATAAAGAACGTTATGACGAGATCTTGTCTAAACTTACACCATTCTTAAAATCAGCAGGATATAATCCAAAAACAGATTTGATTTTCATTCCACTTTCAGGTTTCACAGGCGCTAATGTTAAGGACACCGATCGCAAAGTAGCACCATGGTACACTGGTAGTTCATTGCTCGATACCTTAGACGGAATGAATGCAGTTGATAGAAAGATCAATGCACCACTACGCATGCCAATTTTAGAAAAATATAAGGATATGGGAACTATTGTTGGCGGAAAGATCGAGGCAGGATTTATCAAACTCGGAATGAAGCTGGTTCTTATGCCAAACAGAAAAGCCTGCGAAGTAGCAACAATATTTGGAGAGAACGAGCTTGAAATCGAGAGCGCAATTGCAGGAGATAACGTTAGAGTTCGTTTGCGTGGAGTTGAAGAGGAAGAGGTGAGTGAGGGCCACGTACTTTGCGAGCCAAAGCAGCCATGCTTTGGAACAACAACATTTGACGCGCAGTTGGTTATTGTAGATGCTAAGAACATTATCACTAGCGGGTACGGTGCTGTTTTGCACATCCATACCTGTATTGAGGAGGTAGTATTATCCGATCTTCTTCATTTGATGGACAAGAAGGGCAGAAAGAGCAGAAAACCACCACAGTTCGTTAAAAAGGGGCAGTCATGTATTGCTAGATTTACATCAACACAACCAATTTGCGTTGAAAAGTTTTCTGATTTCCCACAACTCGGCAGATTCACACTTCGTGATGAAGGAAAAACTATTGCAATTGGTAAAATCGTTAAAGTCATTTCGCCAATATAATTAACTAACAGGTTTTATTTTTATTTTTAAAAATCTTTAACACGAAAGCTAGTTTTATGAATTTATAACATTTTATTTTATTTTAAAAGTTCCTTGATCATCATTCACATACACTTTTATTTTTGTAATAAGAAGTTTGTTTTAAAAAAAGTAAGAATTCAATATGAATTTTTTCAAATGAGAGCAATAATAATAAAAAATGGATTTATTATAATATTTCTTTGATAAGTAGAGAAGAGCAAAATAATACAAATGTAGAAAGAGTGGCTGAAATGATGAGTGTTATTTAGATTCGGTAAAGTTAGTATGACCAGTTTTGGACGCGTGGATGGTTGCGTTTTTTTCACCAACCAGGATGGTGTTACAGTCTAAACAAAGGAGTTTGAAAGATGTTGTGTCTGTAAAGCCCGACTTTGTTCGAACGAGTTTTGAGAGCTGAATGGCGCAGTCAAGAGCGTGGCTGTCGCTAGCGGGAAACATGAGGGTATCGTTGGAATAAGCGTTAACTGATAGCGAGGGGTTGAAGACGATGGCGTCGTAGTGGATGCCACTGTAGAGGAGGTAAATTCTAGTGGTGTATTTGTTTTCAGCGAGACCAAAAACGTAGTGGGTTCCTGTTTTTATGTCGACAGTAACGATTTCAATGCTGAACCAGTCGGCCAGTATTTGGAGTTCGATGGCGCCGCCCCAGCTATTGGGCTGCATGATCCAGTTGCAGTACTGAGGCACTGGGCGGCCTAGGATAGCTTCTGAATAGCTAGTGTTGTTCAACTTATTAGAATTAGTTATAGTGTCGCTAATTACCGTTCTAAGACCATAAAAATTTTCTTGGGTTCCGTGTACAAGATAGCTGACAGCACGGAATAGACAGCTATTGTCGTCAGGTATATCCTATGATAAAATAAAAGTTAGAATGTAGCCGTTTATAATACGTATTTGTCGATGGAAGAAGTACAAGAAAAATAAAGGATACCCTTTTGATCATATATCCGTCACGGCATTTGACGTAATATTTTTCAGCTGAAACAATTAAAGATATTATTTAAAAAAAATTCAGGTATTGGAACGAAGTGATGATTTATTAATAAAATGTAGGAGAGCAGTAAAAAGAATGGAAAACGAGACAATTGCGAAATTCAAAATCGATTCATGTTTTATTTATAATGAAGGAAAATCAAAGAAATTTATACTTACTATGTGGTTCTGAAATTGAAGAAGAATCTTTGTTGACATTTAATGTATTGATGTTACTTTGAGGTTTGTAGTTATAGTTGTTGTTAGATTGTTTTTTGATTGGGTTAGGAGTGTCGCTCGTTGGGAGTTGTACAGGGCTAGATACTATTAAAGTGTCACCATTTGAGAGAGTCTGTATCTGAGATAAAGGCACGGAATTTTGAGGAACGGAGATGATTTTTGGGGGATATCCAGCTTTTATGGTGATTGTGGCGGAAGGGATTCCAGTTTCCTTTTCTATCAAGAGCAAAAAATCATCAAAAGACAAAGTGTCAGGAATGTCGTTTAATGTATGCGAGCTAGAGCTAGTTTTGATTCGAAATCTCATAAGAATAATGTAAATGATAATATATGTTGATAAGAGTAGAAAACGATTATAGTTGAATATTGCTTTAACATTTAAAAAAGCTTAAGAATTGCATTAATATAGTTTGGGTCAATAGCTAAATAATTAAAAAAGACAAAGTGTTAATTTAAAAAGTGTATTTATTTCAGGATTCACAAGTGAATTAGACCAATTATAGCTAGTGTGCTTTTTTTCTAGAATTTAAGAAATTAGTTTAGGCAGTAGGTGTGCTGTATAAATAGCTGACTTTGCCTAGTTTAAAGTATTATAGTACACATCATATATATTATTGGATATATAGTTATATACGTAAAATTCATATCGCGACTATTGGCTCTATGACTATTTCGAAATGTATAAAATTAGTGCATATTTACTAAATTGGTATTATTATGGGTATAAAAGTATAGATAATGGTTATTATTGGCTATTTATGTGGAGTAGTAAGTATATAAAAGAGTTATTGGCTTTAAATCTCAGTGAGAAATGGCCACAGAAATGGGAAAATTGAAAATAAAAAATAGTATGAGTTTATTTTTAGGTTTTTTTTTAATTAGGTTAAGGATTTACTTGTGCTTTTAGTTTTGCGAATTTTAACTATTATAAAATTTTAAAAATTATTGACCAGCTTTAAATCCAAAGGGACTTCATTTTTAAAATCAAGTAACAATTTACCCTATAATAATAGTTTCCTTTTAAATTCATCAAAGAATTGTAAATCAAACTTTCCTATATTTACTGTTGCTTAATTAAATATTTATTTTGCTTCTTTATTTAAATAAATTTTCTTCTAAACTAGATCGCTTCTTAGTCAAATAGTCACATTCTGCACACATCAAAATTTATTTTCCAATAAAAAATAAACCATCGATAGAAATAGGAGGCAAAATTTAAAACCCTCGCGAATTACCTCCACACAAGAATTTTTCGGTTTAATTTATTCTCCAGTTAATTTAATAATATTTAATGTCGAACGATCCTTTTGAAATAGTCAAGGAAGATGTTGAGCACGCCCTAGTTCAAGCGAGTGAGATGATGAGTGATTGGGAGCGATTGCGAAAACAATCATCGGGTAACAAGGCCGATAGTGAACTCAATTATATTAAAGATGATCTGTACAATATTTTCAATTCTGTCAAGCAAGATCTATCCGATTTGCAAGCAACTATAGACGTCGCTAAATCTAATCCGAAGAAGTTTGGGCTCAATCCTGCAAAGATCGCTGCAAGACAAAAGTTTGTCAATGAAAGCAACGACAAAATCGAGGTACCAAATTTACCCATACGAAAATGTTTTCTAGTTCTTTCGCTCTTTTAAACCAATTTTTTGTCAAAAATTTAACAGTCAATCGACTATTTACCACAATATTGAATTAGAACTACCGCGAAAGAATTTCTGTGTTTGGATTTTCGAGCAATGTAACTAATTTTTTTTTTTTCCATTCATCTACTACATAAAAAATCATACTCAAAAGATTCCTTAAGGACAATTTTCAAAATTTATATTTGTTGTAATCTATACAGAGATCTAATTTTAATGAAGCACCAAAGAATACGCAAGATATGATCATCGATTTTGCTACGCAACAGCAGCACCAACAGGTTACTTCCCCTCCCCTAACTACAAAGTATTTTTTTTTTATAAATTATATATTAACGATTAAATCGCCTTTTCTAGATAATCATGGAGCAACAAGACGAGCATATGGATTCGATTCTAGGAACTGTTCGCAATTTGAGAGGAATGGCAGGTGCAATGAACACAGAACTCGACGACCAAGCTGTTTTGCTCGATGAAGTCGATGGTATGGTCGATAATACACAAAATCGATTAGCATCTGCCCGCTACAAAGTCAACGACTTTTTAAGGAGGTCTAAAGGTAACCCTTTTTTTTTATTATGCCTAATTTATCGATCAAACAATTCCTAAATTTAATTTACCATTTATCTCAAATTAGAAAACAGCTCATGTGTAATTATCGTTGTTCTTATCCTGCTTATCATGCTAATGATTGTTCTTATAGTTTGGCTATAATAAGCTATTTTGCTTTATATTATTACCTACATCTTAAAATTAACACTAATAACTTTTCAACCCATTCTTTTTTTTAACTTCAAAAAAAAAGATGGCTTTAGCTATAATTTAATTACTAGCAATACCAATAAATCAATAATAGTAAACTTTATAAAGAAGTTTTATTAAATATTTTAAATTTTGAATTTTTATAACAAATCAATATGCGAGTATAAAATCTTGAACGACGGAGTGATCCATTTGCCGCAGCTGCACTGGGATCCCGACCAGTTATACTGCCCGAGTTTCGATTGACAGGTGGGGCACACTATGCGCCCGCTGTTTTCACCTGCAGTCTGCATCCACTCCATGGGCTCGGTGAAAGCGCTTGTACACAGCTGTCGCCCCGTCTTCTCGTTTCGGTTGTGGTCGGGCCTGTTGCTGAAATCGCGCATGTTCTTCTTGATGTACGTGACATTGCCGCTCTCGTCAATTATCCTGTTCACGCTGTCGGCCTTTTTTGGCTCGTGCGGGATTATGTTGTCTGCCGTGAACAAGTGTCGCCTACATTTCTTGCATCTTGCCATTTTCGGCTGGTTTATTACTTTGCTTATTGCCTCCAACATATTCGCACCCGATCCTGCTTGCTGGCTCCCTGAACTCGCGACCTCGCTACTATCCCCGTCTATTGCCGAACTGTTCTGCGCACCAGACGACACGGTTACGCCATTCCCAGAACTTTTTTGTGCATTTGATGCTGAAACTCTAGCTTTTTCGGGATCGTCAGCTTGGATAATTTGGTGTAAATTTCCGCTTTCTAAATTTTAATTTTAATTTTTCTAAATGGATTAATACCAAGAAAAAAAAAGGTGCTAGTTTGAACATATCTAAATTAAATAATTACTTTGTGCCAGAGAGTTTACAAATTTTCTATAAATCGAATTTTGAGGGTCAATTTGAAACTCTAAATCGTAATAAAGTCTAAGTTGATTGATGAAACCACGGTTTGGGCTATATAAAAGAAAGAGAAATTAAAGTTGGATAATTAGATTATGAATACATTATAATAGAAAAGAGCTGATTGATTGACAAGCTTCATTCTTTAAATGGTAAATATGGAATAAAAGAAAGTTTAGGCAATGGGAGTGTATTAATTTTTACTGTGCTTGGGGTCTTTTCTTTTTAATGTACTCGAGAGCTTCGTGGACTTTTATGTTTCTCTCCTTCATAATATATGCAGCAGCTATTGTAATGCTTCTGGATTGTCCGGCAGCACTGATAATTTTCCCAATAAAAAGTAGAAAAAAAAAATCAAATTTTTTTTACATTACCAAAAAGGGTGAAGATATTAAAGCTGAAAAAGATAAATGAGCTGTATTAATTTGTGAAGCTTACCAATGTATTAATATTTTTTTATTTTGCTTGACGGAATTTGAAATGAAGTCGTAAGTTTGATTAAAGTATTGTAAAAGGTTCACAGTAGGCAAATCCATTTCAGAAATTACCATATAGTTGAAATCCTAATTGTAAAGATAATAAAAATTTACATACTCAATAAGTGCGTATAATTAATTTAGAATGTGATTTTTAGAATAGGGATAGTGGTGGATACATTTGGATGAGAAGGGGTGAAATCTATCAAGATGGATAAAATGTTTTCGATATTTCTAGCTTTAAGCTCGTCAATTTCAGCTTCAGCAGTAGATCTAATAACAAATAGTAAGAAAAGATATAGTTTTATAGACTTGTATACATGGTAAGATTGAGATAGGGTAAGGTAAGTGCTGAGAAAGGAACTAACCCGCCGACATAAATACCCTCTGTGATTAGATTCATTGGTTTTTGTAATACAAAATTCGGTTCGATTTTCATGAATGGTTATAAAGAAAGCAAAGTTTACAGTATATAAAGCAAGTACTAACAGAACATTAAATGATGGAGATTATCGTTGGAAAAATGTTTATTTAACGAATGATTCGTGGCCTAATATAATAAAAATGAGAGTTTAAGTGACCAGCGCAAATTTAGATCGACAGAGCTTTCTTGAGCTTTGAAAAAATTGACAAAGTATATTTTGAGTGCTAATTGTAAAATTTTTGCAAATTTTCGAGGTTTTTTATTTTTTTTTTAATAATAGTATATTTTGTGAGTTGATTTCAAAAACTGATAAATTGTAGTACACATTTGCAAAAGTAATCTTAATTTATTTTTTTGGTCCAATGAATAGGTATACCTCAACAAATAAAATAAAATGTGTTAGTTTAACCCTTCCCTCCATTCGCTCTTAAAAAAAGCATATTTACTTATTCCTTTATGATTTAAAAGAAAGCTGATTATTTGCTGTTGTTATTCAATATACCAATACTTCTTAAGGACTCAGAAATAAAGCAATATAACTGAACACAGTTGTATATATTTGGTAGATCAAAAATAGTCTACCACTTGGGAAAGGGTTAAAAAAATATCTAATTTAAGATTCGTTTATTATTTAAAAGTTAGTTAACTATTTGATTCAACAATTTTATTAGCCAATATTTTTATAGGTCTCAGAATAATGATAATAATAGTCGAGGTCAATTGAGTATTTTGATTGACCAAAATTATCCAACTGTGTTCAATCAAAATATTATAATCCCTATTCCTTAAGAATTATTGGCTATTTAATTTATAACAGCAAATACTAAATGTGATTTTAAATTAAAACGAATCAATAAATTCGATTTTTTTAAATGCGTTGGACGGGAATGGGATAAGCAATATTGGCAAAAAATAGTTATTATTAACCCTTTCCCGCGCGGTAGACAATTTTTGATCTACAAAATATAGCCAACAGAATTAAATTAAAATACTTTAATTATGATTCCTTATGATGCATTGGTATATTGTAAAATAGAAGCAAATAATAAACCTGTTTAAAATCAAAACGAATCATAAATTTTATTTTTTAAAAGATTGTAGGACTGGAAAGGGTTAAAAGTTGAATATATATAAATTCGCGTATTTTCCAACTCGCAAATCAGATAGTGGGATTTCGGGTTTAGAAGTCAATTTCTGAATTATGACCAATAATCCTAGACTATGTCTTGGCCAAAATCGATCGAACTTTTTATCTATTTCACAGCTCATACTAGCATCTAATTTGCTACATATCAAATAGTACAAATACTGTTACTTTGAGGTAAAAGTGTTGAAATCATAAGACTTGGTTCAATTTTCTTATCAATCCGCAAACTATTTACAATGTTTAGAATAACTTCCGCCTTCAAAAATCTGGGTAGCTTAAGGTATGCCTCTGCAAGGCCATTCCATTTCTCGCCTACTGATTTTGCAATAAAACCAAATCTCTGCCTCAAAAAAAATAGCACAAGATCTATCCATTTTAACCAACCTATTTTCTCTTCAACTCTTAACAAAAACAGAAATCATCTTACACTCAAACGTTTTTATGTTATTGGCAAAATTAATGATCCCTTCGTTGCCGAGAAAGTCGAATTTTACAAACCCATTTTTAACTTTATTGTCGTTGTTTGCGTTCTCTCAATCGTCGGCATATCATCATACGCCTATGGCTCACATTGGTACATCGAAAACTGCATATATGGCACAAGCAAAAGCCTAGACAACGAAACACGCCGTTTAGTCAGAGCTGCCATGTTCAGGAAACTCGTCAACTCTGAACCCAGGATATCAAAGATTTATTTAGAACGTGCAATTGAGAACCTCATTTCCCTAGACGCCCTAGACTACGCAAACCCTGATGTTATCGATATTTATTTCATGCTAGCTGACGCTAACATCTCGCTTGGCGAACATAGAGAGGCTGAACAAGCTTTGGAACTTATCAATATCGGTTTAAAGCTTAGCGATCCAGTTTCCAAATCCACTAACTTTAACGAGTCCATACAAGGAAAATCTACTTCTTCCAAGGATTTCGAGATATGGTATTTAAATTCTAAGCTATCCTACAGCCTATTCATGGGCAAGCTTTCAATGAACAACGCTGACTATGAAAGCGCAACTAACCACTTTTCTGACTCCCTAAACACAATATACTCGTTACTCGATAAATTAAAAAATTGTTCCCATTTATCTGAATCCGAAGTACTAAATATGACCTATGACATTAACTTGAAACAATCTAATCTAACTCTATGTTTAGCCGAAATCTATACTATCAGCAAAAAGTACGCCCAAGCGGAAACTTTATTCAACGGCGCGCTAGCTCTCGTCTCACAACACTCTAAAGACGCTGCCATACGCCCGCCATGCCCTGACTACAAACTTATCGAAACTATCAAAAAATCTAAAGCTTCTAACCCAGACTTTAAAACTAAAGTCAGCAACGCTGTTGCTGAAAAATTGCTGCAAAGAAAAGAGGATAAACGCCTATCCTCATCACCGCAAAATATCGTCGACGAATGGACTTGCTTAGATGCCGTCATTCTGAACCAAATGTCGCAGCTGTACAAAATAACAAACAAACCGGATCTCGCCAAATCCCATGCAACTGCCGCTGTCAACATCGCTTCTACCCACAAAGATATCTCCTCATGCCAAGAGTGCGCTTTTTACTCATACTATATGCTCGGAAAGCTCGAGTCCGATTCTGGAAATAATACCGCTGCCATCGACTACCTCCAACAAGCTCTACAGCTCACTTCAAACCTTAAACATACCTCCATGGATAAAGTTATTAATGAAATTAAAATCCTCTACAATAAATCCGCCTCATCCTCCCAATAATAACAAGTATAATTGCTATTTTATATTTACACAAGTTTATTTATTTTGCTTTTAATAATAAGTTCATCTTTTTCTCTCTCTAATCTAACTCTACCATATAATATTCTTAAATTTAGATACTTTTTATATTCTATTTCAAAGCATTTGTTGAGTTTTTTATTTAAATTTATTTTCAAAAAATAAAAATACATAGATAAACCTCGGTTTTATTTTTATATTAAATTATTCTCTATACCACCATAAATCTTAAATAAAGATAAAATAGTAATTTTATAATTGAAAAAGCAGACCCCTCAAAAAAAAAAAAATCAAATTCATCTTTTAGCTGAAAACTTTGAAAAACTAAATCCACCTCCATCGCTGTCATCGTCCGAATCTTCAAGCACTGCTTTGCTTAGACTGCTATTCTTGTTGCCCATACCTGGTATCTTTGTGGCCTTCTTGAAGTAATCACTTGTCGTCTTTGATCCCGCGACTATCCCTACCGCTGATGAAGATGCGCCAGCAAATGCCCTCTTCCTAAGATTTACCTGCGTCCTGCTTTGCAGCTTTTGCGTGCTTTCTACCTCTGTTTTTTTAATTTTAATGTTCCGATTTATAAAAAAAATAAAAAAGTTAAAATATTTGATATAGAAGAAAATAAATAAATAAAAAATTGAATGAAAAATAGGATTGTTTCTTACTTGATGCCTTTTGGCTTCTTGTTGTCCGTACGCTAGGCATTGAAATAAATTCATTCTCATCAGCCGAAATTACAAACGAGTTGATACCATCGTTATTGTTGAAGGACCCAAACTCCTTGCCGGATCCCGAATCATCTTGTACCTTTGCCTCAGATACCGGAATTTCTGGTTCAGAGCTTGATTCGCAAATAACTATAGGCGCTGATTTAAGCGACTTGTCGATTTTTCTTTGGTTGTTAGTAATACTAATTGCCGGATTCAACTCTGATTTTACTGATAAATTGTTCGGCATTTCATGTTTTGTATCTGTGTGATGATCATAATTATCGGTAGTTTTT
>LSSN01000483.1:0-13947 GCA_001970855.1 Smittium culicis | reverse complement strand
ATTATTTATTATTTATTATTTATTATTTATTATTTATTATTTATTATTTATTATTTATTATTTATTATTTATTATTTATTATTTATTATTTATTATTTATTATTTATTATTTATTATTTATTATTTATTATTTATTATTTATTATTTATTATTATATCGAACTGGACAATAATGGTGGTTTTTAACGTACGACTACCTATATTTTCTATTAAGGGTTAAAATAAATATATTTATAAAACATTTGCTAAGGTTAATTGAGATCACTTTGTTGTATTAATCTTGTATCTATGGTAACAGAAAGCTAAAAATGTGTTTGATTTATTTATTTCGTTTAATTTTAAACCTTTTTCTGAGAATTTTAAACTTTTTATATTTATATAATAATCAATTTTTTTTAATTACGTTATAAACTATGTAAAATTTAATTTTATTTCATTAAAATAAATATTCATTGTACTTTTAAGGATTAGAATATACAAATTATTTATTTTATTTAAATTTCGTATATATGTGAAAGTGTAGAACCGCCTAAATAATTCTCTTTGGAGTCTTATTGTATACTTATGATTTTTCTTGTATTTTCTGAAAATAATCTTGTAAAACTTATAATTATTGAACATAATAATGATGCCAAACAAAAATTGACACAATAATGACTAAATTAATGAATTGGTTTTAATATAGTAATTATAACATAATTCATGTCATAAAATTTGACATGAAAACAGAAAGGTATAAAAACCGCAACAAAATGACCAAGAAACGTCATCGAAAAATTGGAAAAGTTGAAGGAAAATGGAAACAAGGCTAAACAGAAGAATTTAGTATTTCATTTAAAAAATTTACTTTTTTTTGGTCAAACTTACTATTAATAAAATCACTCTTAATAATCAAATAAACCTTTTGTACCAAATTTTAAACTCTTTATTGTTATATTAAATATAAATCAAACACTAAAAAAAAATACATCCAATATCAAAACGATCCCTATGAGAATACGCTCAATACAACCGAAGGATTTGGCCGCACTAATTAAAACTTATACATATACACAAACTGAAATTCTCTTCACATTCAGACTTAGAATCACTATGTGACATAATTACCACTAAATTTAATCCATAATAATTAACTTCTAACCATTTAATTGATGAAAAAGGATCCATTAGTATCTATTTGAATTATATCATAAAGTTAGTATATTAATAAACTCAATGATCTCAATCTATGTTTAACGTAGGAAAAAAAAAAGCAATCTTAGTAATCTTATTATATTTTTGAACTTTTTAACGATAGTATGGAAAATACACAGTTAGACTCTGGAAATGTAAAATTATATTTTGCTTAATTTAGTTATTTTATTTTATCTCAATTTTTATAATCCAAAATCTTAGACGAAATCACTATCTGAAAATTATAAAAATATCGCTTTTTATTTTTAATTATATGAAAAATATGATAGTAATTTATCATGTTAAAAAATATGTTGTAATATAATTTTTAATAAACTATAAAAAAATACTAATAAATAATTTTTTTTTTTAAATAATAAAATTTATTATTAAAAAATTTTACTGATTATAAATGGAATAGCTTATAACAAGTAGATTATCCTAATTCTTCAATTAGATATTAAACTCTAGGAATTATTCGAGTTCATATAATACTAACAGAATTGGGATAAAAATTTTTATTTTATAATTTAATAAATTTATTTTTTACATAGAAAATTTTAACTTTTTAGCGAAATCCTGCGCAATAATTACAAAAACTAAAAAATTTTCAAAATTAAATTATGACCTTAAACTTGCATAATTAGAAAATTGGTTAAAATAGCAGTGAATAATATATTATAAATTTGTATATATTTTGGAAATAATCATTAAAATAGCACAAAAGATGAGGGAATACAATTATAGTTTATAAAAGATATATTAATAAAAATTATCTCCATTATACAATTTTTTGAAAAAAGATTTACTTTGAAAAAAAGAAAAAAAAAAAAAATTTTTTTTTCCGTTTCTAAATGCCTTGAGTGAATTTGAAGAAATATTTAATTAAAATTTTAGCAATTGGAATGATTCCGTTACGGTATAAAATTATAAAACTCATTTAAATTACATTTTTCATGTG
This sequence comes from Smittium culicis, assembly GCA_001970855.1. Classification (NCBI taxonomy): domain Eukaryota; kingdom Fungi; phylum Kickxellomycota; class Harpellomycetes; order Harpellales; family Legeriomycetaceae; genus Smittium; species Smittium culicis. The sequence continues at coordinate 11,814 of LSSN01000483.1, read as the reverse complement.
ACGCTTTTTTATACAAATTATATGAAAATAGTAATTTTACGTATTCCATAAGAGGAATATGAGAATATTCAGTTAAAAATTACACAAAATAAATAATAGCAATTAAGTTCTTTTTTTTTAACAAATCAATCTGATATTTGCTATTTCATAGCAAATAATCTATATTGATTATGCTTGTCGATTTTTTTTTTCTACATTAATATTTATTTATACTTTCCGCATGCCAATTTTTTTTTATTATGTGTGAGTAAAATATTAACACCACAGAATAACTTAATTGTGTCTACAAACTATAAAGATATATTATAAGAGCTTATTAATGAGTTTATGGTATATTTACTTAGTTAAAGTTCTATTGAGTTTTCTAGTATGCGAATAATTTCACTAAGCAGATTCATTCATCGAATTCCAAATTTCTCAGTGATTTAAGCGACATCCTATACTAACCAAAACTACTGATCTGTTTCTATATTCCTTCATACTTTCGTTTAAAAAAAATTTTTTTTTTATTCAAATCTTCTTACTCTTTTATACTATCTACCGGTATTAATATTATTCCAAAAGTTTCCTAACAGAATGAATTAAATCAGAAGTAATATATGTTTCTATTTTTTTAAAAAACAAGTTTAAAATATAACATTATATCAGATTTGGTAAATTTCATAAACTGTTGAAATTTATAAATATTAAAGATAATGATTTATCTAATAAAAATCGAAATAATCTAAAGCAATCTTTAATATTATAATTTCATAAAAATTCAAAAGGATATAATTATGAAAAAATTTAAAATTTATATCAGTAATTAATTATTTCGAAAAAAAGTTATATTAAATTATATATAGTTTTTTTGATTAGAAATTTTGATTTTCAATCCGTTGAAAATTACAAAAATTTGTTTCATTTCATTAGAAATAAAATAAAATTTATTAACGAATTTTTTGCAATTGATTAATAAAACGGTACATTTTAGCGATTATTTCATAAATAAATTAAATATGAAGGTAAAATAAAATTATAAATTATATTGATGTTATCATTTAAATCAAAAGAGACAAAAGGGCAATAAAATAACAAAATTATATATATTTTTTCAACCTATTCCCCCCTGCCACTCTAAACGCTCCAGATTTGCTGAGAATTTGTTCGTAAGGGCTGGTAAATCATTTATTCAATTTAGATTAAAATATATGGATTAATTAAAACTTCTCATAATTTTGATTACTTCTAGCCCAAAAAAAAACAACATAAAATCACAGAAACCGACGTGGATCTGGGTAAAGAGTATTTTAAATACCTTCAAGTAATTTTTGAACTAACCACTACCGGGATTAATTAGAATTTGATAACAAAAAATTGGCGTCAATGCTGATCGAAACTGGTATGAAACGGCCGATCGTTCTATTACCTACTCTGTGCCACACGGCGCAGTATATTAGTATGTGATCTGCAGCCTCAGGAGTTCCAAGCTTGCAGCAGGGGAAAGATATTTTATATTTTTCATTGTAGATTTTGGTGTTGTATAGACGCTTGGCTGTCCAACAGCTGCCCATTCGCAATTCCCCGATATCCTGGAGGCCCAGTCTCGAATGTAGGCGTACATTGTTTTCAGGTCAATCCAACTTGTATTTGGATTTTATTTTTTGTCTAGATAGCTCAGTACTGCATTTTGAATCGAATGTTTTAATTTTTTTTTCTGTTGGACAGCGAAATCGCAGTCTGGACAGCAACATATTTCTTGCAGAATCATTTTATCCATCTTGAGCATCCAGTTACCCACGACGATTTTTGAGCCATAGTTGGCTTCCTGATTAGATCGATAGTCCAAGATTTGTATCCCGGCTGCTTGATGAAAGCTCGTTCACGGGTGTTCGTGGCACGGAGTAACACTGAGGTAGTACCCAGTTCCTCGTGGATCAGTTCCATGGCAGCGTTCATTTCCTTCCTTGATAACCAGCCGCATTGCGTAGTCAATTACAGTCTGTATTGGGTGGCATCAGGCTCCGCTAATCCAGAATTTTTTGTCTCTGTAGAATCCAATTGGTAGCAGGTCCGAAATTATGAATTTTATTTCTAGTGCGGCGAGCACAATTTCACGGTTTAGAAAGCCATACCCATAGTATGAAGCTTTATGTGTCTTTAGTCTGTTAATTTTTATTGTTTCAGATAATTCCAAATTTTAATTCATGATATAGCCCAAGTAGGTGTAGCTGTACCCGTGTAAGAGTTAAGCTATCTGAACTAGATTGTTAAAAAAATTAAAAAAATCCTTAATTGAAAGCTCTAAAAAAGGTTGGAAATATTATGCTTTATATTTTAATTCACAATATAATTAATATACATCAGGTTAATGTAGTCAATTCTTTACAATAAAAATATTTTCATTCATTCATTCAAAAAAAAAAAATTGCGGTAGCTTGTGAGGAGATATTTATAGAAAAAGCCTTTATAGTGTCAATAATTTTAATGAAAAAAAGTAAAGTGTGAGCTCAAAAGGATATGGGTAGGAAAATCTTGAAAATGAATAAAAATGTATACATAACAAAGGAAGATCTTAGCTATATTTAAATAGAATAAAATAAAAGCAAAGAATAAATAATGATAGATAGGAGGGTTTTTATTTATAGATATTTATACTGGGGCAGCGCGATCTTTTAGTAATGATCTGGTTGCATTGTGGTCTTCTTTTTGTAGGATCAGTCTATTAACTGCGCTAATATAAGCAAATGCGGAGGCAGTCAAGACGTCAGTATCAATTCCAACACCAGCAAAAATAGGGGCATCATCTGTGGATATTGGGGTGTCGGAGTTTTCTCTAATTCTAATAGTGACTTTACCGATGGAGTCGCTACCTTTGCTAGTTGCAGAAAGATTATAAGAGATTAGGGAGATATCCAATGGGATGATTTTTTTGATGGCGCTGAAAATGGATTCAACAGGACCACTGCGAGCGTGAGCAGTATCAGTTAAAATATCGCCAGTGGGTAATGTTTTCAGGGTTACAGTGGCAGAAGAGATAGATCCCAAACCGCCAATGACTTGTAAACCGGATAGTTCGTAAAATTTAGTTCCAGACGATTTAGATATGGCAGAGAAGTCAGGAATTGAGCTTAATGAAGATGAAATTTGATGATCATCTGAAGGCTCAGCTTGAGGGGTCGCAGGAATATCAATGGATTTATTGTCGATTTCAGCGGAACGTGACAAAATAGAGGCGGCAATGGCGTGTAAATCGCTGTCCGTGACACTAGTTTTTTTACTATCAGCCAACTGCTTGAATCTTAAAAAGACGGCATCTTTTTGAGAATCAGTGAAAGATGAACTAGAATAGCCCAGTTCTTCAAGTCTAGATTGAATGGCGTGTCTACCAGAATGTTTTCCAAGAAGGATGTTTGAGGTAAAAACGCCTACATCTTCAGGGCGGATGATTTCATAAGTGTCTTTGTTTTTTAATACACCATCTTGATGGATTCCAGATTCGTGTAAGAAAGCGTTTCTTCCAACAATGGCTTTGTTAGGTTGAACAGCCATTCCGGTGAGATCAGAAACCAGTCTTGAGGTAGAAGCAAATAAGCGTGTGTTGATGGTGTGATAAACAGGATAAGTGTTTGGGTGAGTGAAGATGTTCATAACAACTTCTTCCAAAGCAGTGTTACCTGCACGTTCACCAATACCATTAATGGTGACCTCAACTTGGCGGGCTCCGTTAGTAATACCAGATAAAGTGTTTGCAGTAGCCAAGCCCAAGTCGTTGTGGCAATGAGTGGACCAAGTAACGTTTTTTGAGCCAGGAGTATTTTCGACTAGATATTTTATAAGTTCACCAAATTCAATTGGGGTTTTATAACCAACAGTATCAGGGATGTTCAAAGTGGTAGCACCAGCTTCAATTACAGCACCTAAAACCTTAACTAGAAATTCAGGGTCAGAGCGAGCAGCATCTTCAGGAGAGAATTCGATATCGCTACACAAGCTTTTGGCAAATGATACAGCATCGACAGCTCTTTCTAGGCACTTTTCGCGAGAAATTTTAAGTTTGTGTTGGAGGTGAATATCACTAGTTGCGAGGAAAGTATGGATTCTATGTAAAGGAGCACTTTTGATAGCATCATATGCAGTCTGGATATCTTTGTGGATAGCTCTAGCCAGGCCGCATACGATAATTGGTTTGCCTATAGCATCACGCCCTTCCATTAGAGGGCCAACTTCCTTGGCGATTTTCTCGACAGCTAAAAAGTCACCAGGCGAGGCAATTGGAAAACCAGCCTCAATGACATCAACACCCAATCTTGATAGTTGCTTGGCGATGACCACTTTTTCTTCGTTGTTTAGGGTTACTCCTGGAGACTAGAAAAAAAAAAAAAAGGAAAAGTGTTGGTTAGAAAATTATTGATAATATTATTAGCGAAAAAAGTGAAAATCATGATATGGAGAAAGCATGAATGAAAAAAGGTATCTTTAAGCTCAAAAGATAAAAATGTTGGATTAAATTTGCGTTTAAGTGTTAATTTTTTGAATTAGCGGAAAAAGATCGAAAATAAATTATGTATGTAGTGCAAGGTAGAGAGGGTGTGTTTAACAGTTAGAATGCACAAATAGGTTACCTGTTCTCCGTCTCTTAGGGTAGTATCGAAAATGATTAATTTATCTTTTTGTTGCATTTTATGTTATGCGTTATTAGCTACGCGGATATTACAAAGTTGTTGAGTATAAAGGGAGTAGAAAAAGTACTAGCGTGATAGCAGGCTAAATGAAAGATAGTAGTGTAAAAGAAGATATATGAGTATCTAGGAATTCTCAGCAAGATTTTAAAAAATTATAGTCTAGGCAAAAGTAGGCCGACTAACCAAATCCTTTTATACTTTTTAGTTTAGGAAGCGCACCAACCTTCTATTCTCAGAACCTGTGCCGCATTTGCAGGCAATCGTCTCGCTCGAATTAATCAGCAACACCTGTAATCTGGGCCAAAATCTGTGATTAAATCAGAAACTCTTAATCTAATCAGCATACCTGATTTAATCAGTGACTCTTGTAGTTTATTCGCAAATAGTCCCTGGAACAAGATTAGATAAAATATCGCTATTTATTGGCCATGTCAGACTAATTAGCAAATCTTGAATAGTATAGCTAATAGGAAGCCAGAGCATAATTTAAACATAAATTCGCAGCAATTTGGTTTCAACACAGCTATTTGTCAGATTAGTCATCACATAAATTAATAGAATAGTCTCAGTTTAGGTGACTAATATAGTATCAATCATTTGCCTTATATTTCTGACTTCAGTATAATCAATCTCCAAAGATACAAACAATTTCAAAGCTATGCTTCCTTTCTAACTGTCTAACACCAGTCTCCATAAAAGCAAATTTGTGCATAATAAATTCTCTGGAAATTTAAGGAATAGGAAATAAGATATCTGCATCCTTCAGGGGTTTAATACAAGCACAGCTCTTGAAACACTTAATTGCTCGTAGTTTTGAATACTGTTCCACTTTCATGCAAATTGCAATTATTTCAAGCTCCTACCAACTTGCAAATTCAGTCCTTCTAAATAAAATCAAGATTTGAGCTAAGCATGTAACAATATTCAATGAAATGTGTTTAAGCCTTAGCAAAGTACTTTTTTATGAAATAAATGTTCCTGAAAATTTGAGACTGGTAACAATTCAACCAGCTAAAAGCTAAATTTAGGCTCAGAGTTTTTTTTTCGCGTTTGAATAATCGATCTAAGAATAATATTTGCACAAAAACTCATATCAACTAAGTATCGTTATTCGTAATGAGTTGTAGACTAAGACATTTCTAAGAGCCAGGTCAAACTATATCTTTTGCCTTTAAGTAATCCCTCATAATCCCTCTTTTTTTAAAATAACACATTAATATTGACTTGATATATGCATTTTTAAATATATCGCTCAATTATTTGAACCAAACTTGATACAAACAAAAGATCTGATCGAAACACGTATTTTCGTCCTAGAGATATCAATTACTGCTTTAACTGCGAAAAATTAAGTTACTGTTCACTGATATTTTTGGTACTGATCAGTATTACTAATGGTCTTATGATACTGACTCGATTAATAACACAAATCATCGTTTTTTGTGGGAAGATTAATAATAGACACAAGCTTTGAGTTTCTATAATTCTCAGCTCCATCAACCCTTTTCTGCCCAACATTATAAAAAGCCCAATTGATTTATTATTAACGATTTAATTTATTATTTGCTGCTGCTCTTCAGCAAGCCAATAATTGGATGAGACTTAATATCATACTATTTATAAGCAATCAGATTGGATAACTTGAGTGGATCTAAATTAGACAATTACCAGTGATAGAATTGATCGATTCAGACTAATTTATCAAAAAATAAAAAAATACGAAGCTGGCCACAGTTATTTTGAAATATGCTAAACTATTTAATTTTTTTTAGGATCAAAAGCTAGAAAATTATTGAGGGTCAAACACTTTACCAATGAAATTTCTATTTTCCTGAGAAAAAGGAATAACTAATGTTTTAGTTCTTCATTCAACCATTCAGCCATCCAAATAAGTTTATGTATATATATTTATATTATAAATGTTTTATCAAGCTTACGAAAATTTAAATAAGCCGTATTGTATAGAAAAAATAAAGTAAATTAAAAATATTAAAGGGTAGAGCAAAGTGTGATGGAAAGAAAATCAATGGAGAGGAAAATTTTTAATTTCATCCAAAAATTCTTAATTAAAGATTTAAGTATTCTATACGTATTAAAGGATATCAAAGCTTTTTCGCTCATCTTTTTGGACAATGAGTTATCAAGTTATGTCGCGAGTCTATTATCTACAAGTTCAAATCAACTTTCTAATATTAAGTACATGTTTATTGTGAAAATTTAATATAAATAGAACTAATCAATATCTGAAAAAATACATGAATATTATCCACAAAAGGTTTAAATATAAGATTATTTATCTTTGGTCTAAAATAATTAATAAATACCGTAAACTAACACCTTGGAAATTAAAGGCAATAGATACTATTTTTTTTGATAGAATGAAGTCCCTTTAGACATCTGTCATTCTTAATTTTCACTACGCATAATCAGAAAATTACAACTATGATATAAAGCCTTCCATCATAACACTCCTAGCTTTACGTATAAATTATTATGTATTTATTGACCACAGTTTAATTATTGTAATTTATTTAAGATACTTATCAAATTATATAAAAAGTATATACTTTTTACAATTAAGCATCCCTGATAAAAAAAAAAGAATACATATATTAGGATCCCAACTTGTAATATTACTATTTTACAATAATGGTAGATTTTCACAAAAAATATTGCCAATGTAAAATTTATAACTACTAAAAGAAACAACTAATAGTACTAAGTGTTTATCTATTTATTATAACAACACCAGATAATCAATAGGTATTGGAAAAATATTTCTGGAACTAGGTTTTAGTATTTTTGCACAAAAATATTTCATATTCCAGCAGATATAATGTGGGGGGGGGGGTTTTTTATAGCGATTTTAAACGTTATACGTATCTTTTTAAATTTTATGTTAATATATAATATCTATTTTAAATAAGATAAATTCATGAATAAATTTAATATGATATCATTATTTTTGTAAAAAAAGTAAAATAATAAATGAAAAAATTTCACCTAAAAATATTAAATAAAATCTACATTCGTGTAATACGTATTTGATAAAAAATTTTTGGATTTCTTGTATAAAAAAATTGATAAATAAATTTCCTATCTGTTTAATTAACCTTATAAATGAATCTTTATTTTAAATGAAAAAAAATAAAAATCGTGTTTAAATACCTAAATGTTTTCAACATCAATAGTTCGATTAAATAAATTTCCCTTGTCAAAATTTTCATATAAGCTTGCATATAAAACTAAAAAGTTATGAGAAAATACTGATGCTAGATAACCAAACCTCGAATTTACTTCATCCAAATCATTTAAGCCAAATGTATAATACGTATAGTCCGGTTTATGCAGGCATTTATTAGATTTGTCGAGATAATGAAATCTGAGGCTTTTTACTTTTTCTATCAAGTTTCTATCTATTTGCTCTTTTCTGAGGTCCCTAATGAATCGTTGCATAAAATTATATGATTTGCATATTACATCATCTTCAAGTACTTTGATTGCAAAATACGTATTTATCATCTTTTTGGTCAATATATCTTCGGAGTGTATGTATTCTGTAAATTTAAGCTGTTTTTTATAATCTTCACTATTTTTGTAGTCATTAAGACTTTTGAATTTTTTAGATAAATTTTCAATAATTTCCTGGTGAGATTTAAGCGTTTCCATCCTAAGAATGAGCTCATAATCATGCACTGCAGTGTCTAAAAATTTTTTTATTCTGTATTTACCTTCAAAATTACAATAAATTGAAGGCATATTTTGATACAACTCTGACGTGATATTTCTCCCACCTCTGCAGCCACTAGTAAGACGAGCTATTTTTGTATAGAATATATCTAAAAATTGTATAGAAAAATCATACGAAACCTTCGCATCTTTTACGATGCTCCTTATACTAAGTCTTTCATGCTTTCCGCAATTTACGTCACACTTCGTTTGAACTGCTGGTCTATCTTCGGTGTCACTAAAAGCAGACTTATATAAGGCGAAGTTATAGCGCCAAGAATACTTCACGGTATCTACACAATAGCATACCGAGTCCAAAACTGTGTCGAGCGGTGCATTTTCTAATGAATTGGAAAGCGATAGGGCACTAAAAACCAAAAACGACGCAATTAAATATGCCGGATTTTTTATATACATTTTTCTTGTATTCGAAATAAAATTTATTTTTATTTAAAGAATTAATATATTTTATATTTTTTCAGTCGAAAATAATATTCTATAGACTAAGTGTAAAACCAATCTACCACTTTCTTTTTATAGTTTTTCGTTTGCGTTTTTCCAGAGTATAGATAGTTTAATTATATATTTTTGTATATATATTAGCGAATATAAAAATCTATAAAGAAAATCAATTAGGAAATTTTCAATTTGCAGTGTAGAGAAGTAATGATTTTTCTAATAATGTATAAATTACTTGAATATAATAAAAAGGTAATATTACCCAATAACACATTAATTAGATAAAGAAATTTATATTTTGGCAGTTTAAAATACAAATATGGATTTTAATGCATTAAAAAATTTTAAAATTTCTCAAAAGATAAAACTTGATACCTGCATACATTACCACATAATCTATCATTTTTATAAGCTTTATTTATCAATCTAAGATATTCTTTATAAAAATTTTTTATAAGCCTCACATCTCTATTTTAGACATTCTATATCAAATTTTTATATTTACTAAAAGGCGATAAAAGCAATTGTAATATTCGGCTTAAACTATATATCTAATATTTTTTATATTAACGCTATTTTAATAGTTTTTTAAACAAAAAAGTTTTGCTCCAATCTTTAAAGATATGGCGATCAGTTTTTTTGTTTTTTCTTCAAATGAACGAATAATTTTCTAATAATTTCTGATTAAAATCATCAAAAAACAAGAAAACTGGAACATATAAGCAAAATCAGCTTGATATGGGAATATAAACTAAGATATTTCTTAAAACTAGAAATATGTGCGCATGATATTAAAATATTAAAATATAAAAAGGTAAATTTTTAAACTGGTTCTAAAACTTGGCCAAAATTTCCATAAATATCGATCAGTGTTAAAGATTTTTTTTCGAGTTTTAAAAAAAGATTGATAGGCTTTTAAATTCAATAATTATTGAACATATTTATTTTTCTAAGTAAGAATATTTGTAGATTTTTTTATTATAGTAAATTAAACAAAAAGTAGATATATTAATGAGCTAATATAATCATACCTAGGGTGAATAATAACTACAAATAAAAATTCTTATACAAAAAATATTTATTTCAAATTTATCATTATTATTATATAAATAATTCGCAATTTATTTCATTTATATCAAGTAAGCCATAACGTTTTCAAACCGGCTTATTAATTTTTATCCTTTTTAAATATATATTCTTTTGAGAACAGGGAATATTTTAACTAAGCATTTTATTTATATAAGAATCAGAAAATAATATTAGCTTTATCAGAAATTTTATTCGTTTGTATTTATAAACAAAATTTAAGCAAAATAAAGAAAAGCTTTAATAGAACATAAAACAATTCTCAAAATAAATACTTTTATATTAGCTATGAATCATCTAGTTAGTATCTAGCAATATAGATCTTTCAAAGCAGCAAATAAAGACGAATAAATGTAAATCAGTTATTTTATTTTTCAAATTTCAAGATAAATACCATAAAAGAGATAAAAAGAAATTAATGTTTCTGGTTCATATCAGCGTATGATCATAGATTAAAGTTCATGTAAAATATCAAGCAATCCATTCTTAATATTAACATTTTGATGAAAGAAAAGGGAATGTAAATTTTGTCATAGTAGGTTAATTTTTACACAAAAAATACAATTTTTTGCATCAAGTTAATAAAATTTTGATTAGAATGAAGTATGTGCTATATAGGCGATAGTCTAATAATATTCCATTATAAAATATTTTATATTATGATAAACATACAGAAAGTGATCAATGAACCCATCAATAAAAAAAAGGGAATGGTAAATAAGCTATTATATATGTAGAAGTGTAGAGTAATGCAAAAAATTGTCTAAATTTTCTGATTCTTTATTTTTGGCTTTATTTACATTCTTAAAATAATTTCTGCTAAAAGTTTTAGTAATAATAAACTACAATCAAAATTTTTATAAGATAACGGATTAAGTGAGCTAAATAATAAACCTAAAGAATATATTCAATTATAAAAATAAATATAAAGAAGCATTTTATCGAAAATATTTTATTTAATTATCAAAAAAAGCATTAAAAAAATTAAATCAAAAAGAATCCACAAAAAACTATGAAATCTAATAATTTTTAAAATCAAGATTATTTAAAAGGTGCTCTTTATAAGCCAATTAAAACAAAAATTAATATCAAAACAACCTCGATAAAATACAAAAAAAAAAAAAAACAAAAAACAAACAAAAGCAACTACCAACGCTTCAAAGATAGGATATCAAAAATTATTCATTTAAAAAATAACTCAATACTAAATGGAAGAATACAGTATTTTCTCAAATGATAACTTTTCTTTTTGGTCGAACCATAATAAATAAAAAAATCTTTATTAAATCTTATTATTATTCTCATCACTCTTATTGTTAAATAAAGACCTAATAATAAAACTAAAAAATATATATTAATTATAAACAAATAAAATACAATTATAAACCCGTTTTCCTGAAATTTATCTTTATCTCGAATTTTTTAAGCAGTAAATGTATCTTAATAAACTAAATCAACATGAAAAATCAACTATTTCAAATAAAATCAATTAATGATGAATTCAGATCATAAACAGGTTGAAACTTCGAATAATTCTTCTGCGAATACAGAATCTTCAACATGTATACTTTTTGCCTGTAAGAGCTTTTTTATTTTTAATAGTTAAGAGTTTTTATAGTTGTTACAAATTGAAAACACAGCGCATGTCGAACATGAAAATCGACGACAAATTTAAAATTTTTTGCTCCTGTTGCAATATGTGTGTGCCTGAGATGGTCGACCACATAATTCTGAGCTGTAGCCGGTGGCGAAATCACCAATCATTGACGATCGGTCGATTCATACCGATGCCGATCCGCTCTGACGAAAAAAATTTACTTTCGAATTTCAACGAAGCCCGGTTGGGGCTAGTTGGCAAACTCCTTGGGGGGGGGGG
>LSSN01000482.1:3491-15115 GCA_001970855.1 Smittium culicis | reverse complement strand
CCTGACATAATTTCTTAGTAAATTTAAAAGAGTAATTTCCAATGAATTGAAGATAGCTAAAGAGTGGTATAGGTTCAAATAAAACAAAGCTTTAGAAAAACAAAAAAGATTTAAATGGTTTTCATTAAATTGAAATTATTAATGCTCAAATCATTTTTTTTTATATTTAAAAAATGTGACTAACTAATTTTTCAAAAGATATGAATATCCATTCAAAGATTATGTCAATCAAATTCTCTCACATCCAATAGTCTTAAAATGTTTTATTATATGATTCGGTTATGTTTTTAAATCTAGCTTATTATTTGCTGTTAATTTTCAGTAGTCCAATTACTTATCAGTACACGTTCTAAATTTTTTTAATGATCACAGTTGGCTAGGTTTGGTTGATCAAATACAGTCAATCACGCAGGAAAGAACTAAATAGCTAATTTATTATTCCAAGTTTAACCCTTTCCCGTCCAACACTCTTTGAAAAAAACAAATTTATGATTCGTTTATGATTTATAAGAATATTGATTATTTGCTATTAAATCACAACAAACCTGTATAATATCGACTCTCAGGATTAAAGTATACTATTTGAAATCTATTGGCTATATTTTTAGGCCAAAAACAGTCTACTGCCCGTGAAAGGGTTAACGTACATGAAGATTATTTCATGTAGTAGGACTTTTTCTAACAACACTTCCTTATGAAAAGGGTTAAATTTATTTAGTTAAATCCTACTGGAAAGTGTGCCAAATAGAATATCATATTTAACCCTTTACTGTCAAACAATCTTTAAAAAAATTATTTTCATGGTTCATTTATAATTTAAAATTAAGATTATTATTTGCTGTTACTTATAGAATATCAATAATTCTAAAAGTTTCGATATTATTTCGTTTTAATTGAGCTCAGTTGGCTAGATTTGGCAGTCCAAAAAAACTCTACTACGAGTGAAAGAGTTAAGCAACATATATGGGAGATTCTGAAGGAAGAAGCGCTTTGATGCAGCTTAAAGTTATTGGCCTGAATACTCAATAATTCTCAATACTATTGGAGGAATTGGAAAGGCGTATTGATTTTTATACTTATTTATTTGATTTAAAAAGTATTATTTTCTAAAAGAAATTCTAGATTATCTTAATTGGATAAAACTTGTATTAAAATTCCGTGCACTGTAACTCAATATGTCTAAAAGCGCTCTCTTCATAAGGAATCTCCCATATGCCTAATTCGCTCAAAAAATAAAACTTTCAAGCAAAACAAGTTTCACTAACTGAAGTAATCTCCCATATCTATAATTGCTCCCGTTTTATTCACTTTTGATTAAAATAGCAGTTTATTTAACCATTTCAACATTTTTTTTATATTTAACTAGCCATACAACTCTAACAGCAATAATTATTACGTTTCAAATATCCTACTTGTATATCTGGTTAACTATCTAATCTGCTAAACTTGATAATAGCATTTAAAGGAGGAGGGTTACTAAATGCATTTTTGAGTCTCACCTCTAGTGCATAGGATATTCTTATGAGAATACAGATATTTTATCTTTGAAATTTTATTTTTCAACATGAATTAAGTAAAACTATTAGCTGTATCAGACGATCTATTAGCAAGAGTTTTCTAATGAAGAATCAAAAATATTAGTAAAGCTAACAAGAAAAGTTTAGTAGAAAAATCCCTACATCTTAAAGTAATCTCCGATGTATATATAAATATTAAGAGCACACATAAAAAAACTACCCGATTATCGTTTTGTATATGTGCAACTGAAGCTATCTTTAGGCTATATGATTTCTTAGTGTGATTCTGTGGTTTTTTTTTTTTTGGCCAGAAAGATTTGATTCAACATAAATAAAAAATTGTGTGATCCTGCGATGTTAAAATAAAGCATTCAAAAACAATATGGCCATATATAATTTAATTGGTTGTGATATCTGCCAGAGTTTTATATCATTCATTTTTAGTATGATAATTCTACAATATAATATATTAAATGGTCTAGAATATTGATATGATTCATTCAGTAAAATTTTAAATTAAAATAGTGTTCGAATATAATTGGAGATCTTTGTCGTGATACAATAAATTGTGAAATTCACTTGAGGACTAGAGCTTTGATTGCTAGCAACGAAATTTTTTAAAACGAATTAGAAAGACTTTTTGGTTTTATCAGATAATTTATTTGATATTATTGTATAATGTGATACAAAATTAGTAAAAAAATTTCAGTAGAAGCACTTTCAAAAAAAAAAAGTTTTGCTACTAGAAGAAACTCCCGAATATGAAAAGTGTTTTTTTTTTAATTTTAATTAAAAACATTTTTGTTAATTATGAACACTAAATTTGAACTATTTTTATAAATTCTACAATTGTTTTAGAAATTTGAATCTAGATAAATTAATCCTTTCACGGGTGCTAGACTATTTTTGACCCTCTAATTATAGCCAATTATGATCAATTAAAATATTTTAAATCGGAGCCCTTAAAAAATATTGGTATAATACAAAACAAAACCAAATAATAAAATATCTTGAAAATGATTAGCGAATCAATAAATTCGCTTTTTTAAAGAGTGTTGAATGGGAAAGGGTTAATAGAAATTAACAAACTCGGATTGAAAACTGCTGTAATTAATTTGGAATAGTAATTTGATTGCGCCCATTTAATTGAAAAACCACTCCTTAGGTCAATTATATAAGAGAGCCTATTACCACGATATATAATAACCAATTTCATTTTAAAAATATACATCCCAAATTTAATTAAATTATTTTATTAACAGCAATTTATCATGTTTATAATAAATTTAGTCTAGAAATTTCATTTTTATTCTAAATAGTAAAGATTTTATAATAATCTAGGCCGAAATTTACTATGTGTATATACCTCATTCGATTAACCTAGAATATAATTAACAATTAATAATATTGTTAATAAAGAATTTTAGAAAAAACCAACATTTTTAGAGTTAATTCGACGAAATTGATTATTATAGAGCTGTCATTAAAAATAAAAAAGTGCAAATTTTAGTGCATAAATATCTAACGAGGGAATTTTAGATATTCGAAAAACTCGTATAAATATCATATATTTTATTTCATTCTATAAAAATACAAGAAAAAGAAAAGAAAATTCTAAATTAAAAACTTTTCTTACACTATCTATAAAAAATTATAAAAATGACAAAATTCTTTGTTGGGATAACTGTTCTTGTCACAGCTTTATCACAACTGCTCTTAACAAATGCATCTACTCGCACCGCCAAAATTCAACTCTATGCACTTCCTAATAATGTTGGACAATTTTTTAACGCTGACTACAAATACGATAGATGTTTTAACACAAGCGTTGCTGTTAGTATGAACATTTCAGTTAGTAAAAGGAGTACAATGATAGTATTTAAAGGTCCAAACTGTAAAGGCAGAGGGAAAAGACGCAGGATCTCAGGAACTTTATCAGTACCTAACATCGCCTCCAAATACAACAACAACAACATATCTTTTGTAATAACAAGAAAATCTTATAACGATAATCCGGTAGTTCCAATGTTTGACTATTTGGGAGCAGGTGGATTTTCTGGTTTGAGTGCTCCAATTCCTGTAGCTGATTCTGGAAATGGAGATGATAACAATGATGATGATGCAAACTAGAATTTCTTTTAATAGCTCATTGAGTAGCTCTATAATAAATTTAAAACTAAAATCATTTTTATTGAATTTTAATGAACTTTTTTCTACCATTATATATTATTTTACAGCTCTTAAAAGGTGCGTAAACTAAGGAAATTGGTTTTTATAATGTTTATTAAGATTAAAGTATTTTTAAGTTTAGTTTTGCTCACCAGATTTTTGAGTGTGCAGCAAAAAATAGTTATATTTAATATAATTATCAGTATATTTTATTAATTATCAAATATTATTGTTTCTGAATAAACTAACATTCATCGGGTGTTATATCCTGAATAAAAAATATCCGCAAGATAAAAATATGAGGCTATACGCCAATTTGATGAAAAGCAATTAAATATCAAAGATTTTTTTACTTTTTATTATACACTTTTATGATATAAGCTATCAAAAAGATAGCGCATCATAAATTAAATTAAATTATAAACTAAATTTGAGTAGTACACTAGCGCTGTTCTCAAATAAAATATATTATCTGAAATAATAAAGATCATATATAGAGTATACTTTTAGAGTACCAGTAATAAATATGCTTCTAAAAATGCAAGATTAGATAATATATTTTCATTAGAATTTTTACCTATACAATTTCATGAGATTTTAAGTGAAAAAATAAATTAAAATAAAAAAACAAGTGCTTGAATTCAGTTTGTTACAATGCATAAAAATATATAAATATATAAACTATATTATAACTATTGCTCATCAAACTCATAAGAAATATTTAAAGTTCCATAACCGTCTAAAAGAATAATTTATTAAATGTAAACGCAAATTACCATTCATGGCTCAAATTTTAAAGATTTTGTCAATTTATCTGCTTTTTATATGAATTACAATAAGTTTGATGAATTTAGCTCTTTAAAACTTTTTTTCGACGAATAAATTGTTTTGATATGTGTTAAAGCATTTAATTCTGGTAAATGTATAAATTTAAAATAAATTGATATTATACAATATTTTAATGCAAACTTTCTTTTTTTTAGAGGTAGAAAGATAGATAAAAGGTCTTAAATACCTCTTATTGAAAAATATGCCGCATTTTTATGAATCAAAATAGGAAACTCCCATTTTTTTTAAAAAAAATGGGATATTTTCGACAGTTTTAATTGATTTATATTTTTTTACACTTTTTTTTTTTAGCCCTTACCCGCGCGGTATACTGTTTTTTATATACCACATATAGCCAACTTTCTTCAATAAAAACATCATAATTATGAGGCCTTAAGAATAACTGGTATACTGTGATTTAACAACAAATATTAAACGCTCTTTTAATTTACTATCGAATCATAAATTTATTCATTTTAAAGATTGTTAGACTAGAATGGGTTTAAAAATTTTTTTATAAACTGCGTAAAAATAAAGATTTTCATATTCAAAAAAGCGATAATAGCTATTTATAAGCATTTTAATTGTCAAGATTAAAAAAAATTAAATATTATTTAAACTTGTGCGAGATGGTTTTTTCAGTGACTTTATCTCTAAAAAAAATTACACCATATTGGGAAGCCCAGATATTTTTATGTTTTATGTGAAATTTTTATGTCAACGTATATAATAACAAATGTTGTTATATTTTAGAGTTTCGTCTTTTAATTTTT
The DNA here is from genome assembly GCA_001970855.1 of Smittium culicis. NCBI lineage: Eukaryota > Fungi > Kickxellomycota > Harpellomycetes > Harpellales > Legeriomycetaceae > Smittium > Smittium culicis. Next base: position 9,828 of record LSSN01000482.1, on the reverse strand, counting down.
TCATAGTAAAAGTATAAATGAGATTAAAATATATAGTTTTATTGGGAATTTTTCGAAACCCCGAAGAATTGATAATCATCGATTTCCGAGAATAGTTATAAATTATTTAATGATTTTTTTTTTCAGCATTGCATTAAACAGAATGATCATTTATAAATTTTTGATTCATAGTATTAATTTTAAATCCATATACAGGGCTAAACTAAAATATATAATCTAGTGCACTTATATACTTATTATATAAGATAAGCTATAAAAGCGGGTTGCTATAGAATGATTTCTTAATGGCATCCCCCCCCCACCCATTGACTAAACGAATTAAGATGTTGTATTTGTAGGGAAAATTATCTTATTGAATTCTTGCCTATTCCATATTAAATTATCCAAATTCGTTTCCTTGACCGAATGTTGTAAATTATTATTAACTGTATATAAAAAAAATGTATCTGCTGATAAGCTGAGGTTAAATGATTTAGGGCAAAGATGAGTTATGAAATTAAAAAAATTAGGAAAGTTTTCAATTTAAAAATCTGATTGTTATAGGCACATTTAGCTGCATTTAGTTCAAATCTTTTGCTAAAGATTCTAAGTTTGATATTATATGCGCAGTATATTATCATGTAAAGTAAGCAATCTTATAAATAGTATTTAAACGAGAGTAGATATCACCTAATACAATATTAGGCCGGCTATAATATGGATATGAGAACATGAAAAATAAGATTTTATCTTTGTATTGTTAGCGAAGCATTCAAAACCTTAAATTATCCATTCAAGCTAGTAAAACGATTAATATGGATTAAAATCGATAACGGATTCATAAAAGTTTATTTTTTATTCGAGTTAAAGCTATGTATAAAAAAATTAGTAAAGTAGCTTTTTAATTGAAGCTAAAAAAACATTGCTGCGCAATTGAGTAATAGTAAAAGTTAGAAAATAATTCAGACTATAGATATTAGTAATAATAGAACAGGGGAAGGAATGGCTGGTATGAATTTGGATTTTGAAAAGTACCATTACCCTTCGAAAAAAAATTCCATTACCATTAAAAACAAAATTTTTCCTTAAAGAGATTTTTTACAAAGGTGTGGAGTTGATAATAAATTTATTTAAAACCTCAAAGTTTATTCGTGGTCGCATATCTTGAACCAATGAATACAACAATTAATTTTGGTCAGATACTACATTTATATAACTAAATATTTAACTCTTTATACGCTGCTTATTTTGGTAAATGTTAAGACTCGATTATGTGCAATATGTATTTGAAAGAACAACTTTGAGTGCAGTAAATTCAATATAAAATAGACTTTAGTGTATTAATATTGGTGTATGTTTAGGGTTTAATACTATGTTTTATTTTAGTTTTAGTTTTAGTTTTTTGCTTATTAATATGTTTTATGGGCATAATTAATGTCTAACTACAATAGTTACCCTGAAAAATAATAAATATTAAATAAAAGAAATTAGGATATTGTGGGTTTGAATCCAAACCAATAAAAATAAACCAAACCTGATTAAATATGCATGATCATTGGATGAAAATTAGATTAGAATAAATTACTTGATGAGAAATATGTTTAACAATTTTACTTTATAATTGGCCTGTAACCCAGAAAAGTGCTATTATTAAGCTCAAAAAAGGGAACAATAATAGTTTAATCGTTCTGGCCAATTATATTAATAGTGCTATTATTATAAAATTATTTTTATAGGTTTTATCATAGCTTATTTTTTACTAACAAAAAAAAAATAGCTAATTAATTTCTGTTACTTTTTTGCTCTTAAAATTTGAGGATAGCTAAGCTCGTATACATAATAATCCCTTTCTTGTTCTAAATAGCTTTATAAAATTATTACCAGCAGCTTGTTTCCATTAGTGTATATTTTACGATATTAGCTTTCTATTACAACTGCATTACTTTCAATTATCTAGCCATTAGTATCTTCTGCTGTTGGCAAAATTCTATATTATTATCATATTTTCCTGCTGGTAACTTTTTTTTGAACAGAAAATAAGAAAAAATGGCGAGAGAAAAAGGAATTTTTTCAAAAATCCAAGCTTTTGATGCTTACGCGAAAACCATGGACGACTTCAAGGTCAGGACAATTTCAGGCGCCGTAGTAACCGTGGTCAGCGTATTGACAGTTTTGATTCTTTTGATTTCCGAATACAGAAACTACAAAACTGTCAACATGTCTTCAGAATTGATTGTGGATAAGCAACGTATGGAAAAAATGAAGATTCAACTAGATATTACCTTCCATAAAGCTCCCTGTGCCTGTAAGTTTTTGTTTCATTTTCATTTTTCATATTTTTTCTACAGCAGTATCATAACTTATACTATAAATAATCGGATTTATATCGGTTTTTTTTTATTTTAGTGCTTGGTTTGGATATAATGGATTCGACAGGCGAACATCAAATCAATTCCTTCCACAATGTTGTAGCTACACGCTTACTTGCAGACGGATCTGTCAACAAAAACCCAAAAGGTAACTAAAATATTGACAAAACTTATAAATAAAAATAAATCTTGAGAATTTGAATAAAACAGCTATTTATGAAAACAAAACCAAATAAACAAATATAGAATTTCCTGATCTCGAAGACGAAAAGTCTAAAGATCCAAAATATTGTGGCTCATGCTATGGCGGGGTTCCACCAGCGAGTGGATGCTGTAATACCTGCGCTGAAGTTCAAAAAGCTTACCAAAAACAAGCTTGGTCATTCGTAGATCCACAAAAAATTGAACAAGTAATCTCTCTTTATATTTAACAATGCTTATTTGTATTTATCTATTTGATTTTGATTCATTCTTTATTGAGTAATGATCTTCCCAAAAGGTCTTAACAGTTATTTATATTGAAATATAGTGCGTTAGAGAGAGATATGTAGAAAAAATCATGAGCCAGGAAGGAGAAGGGTGCAGACTAGTTGGGTCGGTTGAAATAAACAAAGTATCAGGGAACTTCCACGTTATGGCAGGAGAGACCATCAAGAAGAATAATATGCATGCGCACATAGTCCACGACTATATGCCACAAAACTTTGACTTCAGTCACACAATCCATAAACTAGCATTTGGAGAATATTTAGCCAATATCAAGAATCCGCTTGATGGCGTAAGTAAGATGGCGGAGACTAAGAATACCAAGTACCAGTACTTTACTAAAGTCGTGGGTACAGAGGCTAGATTCTTGAATGGGAATAAGATTGATTCAAACCAGTTTTCAGTAACTGAACACTCTAGCGGCGTACCAGAATCGAAGCTAAGCTCACACAAATCAAACAATCATGGGTTCTTTGTAATTTTCGAAATATCGCCAATGCGCATCATTTTGACAGAACACTCGCGCAGTTTATCAAGCTTCATCTCTACATGCCTTGCCATAATCGGCAGTATCTTTACAGTCGCGGGGCTTATCGACTCGTTTATTTTCAGGGCAGAGAATGCTATAGCCCACAAGCTTCAAATAGGAAAGCAGGCATAATTTGAATTTTTCGTACATGGATAAAAGCTATTTTGATAATTCGTTATTTATAAGTTTTATGAAATAAAGAATAATGTTTTTATGATAGTACATTTTAATTTATTTTTGTACTAGCTGTTATATGCAAATTTTTTCACGTCTTAAAATAGACAAGATAAGGAGAATAAAACATTATGAGATAACATAATAAGCAAATATATATTATTTATTACGGATCAAATGATAGTTTGATTTAGAAGAGATATATAAAAGGCTTGAGGTATAAAACGATGTATTGAAATTAAAATGAAATTGTGGCTAAAAAATTATTGAAATAGATGAATTACAAATATAAAAACAAATTGCACAAAGTGGAAATCTTTATAAGGAATATTTATCTTGCTTTGAGAGAGTAAGAGTAAGAGAGAGAGAGAGAGAAATATAGCAAAAATTTATCGCTTGAAAGTATTTATATAACAGACGAGTGTTGGAAAGGCGAGATATTGGGTTTAATGGAGTATTAAAAAAGGATTGTGGCGCCTTCTCTCTTTGATGTTGTATTAGACTCGATATAAGTTTCGCTTTTCTTGAAGGGATTGAAGTTGAGCAAAACACGCAACCTATAAATTGTAAATAAAGTGTTAATGGAGGATATTTATTTCTAGTGTAAAATGATTAAATTCTAAAATAAGAGATAATTATAAGCGAGTTCAAGTACATTTTTCTTAATCCTTTGGGCTTTGTTTCTTCTTCGTAGTAGTAACTATCGTAATCAGCCATACTAGATTTTTTTGATCCGTTAGATATGTTTGTAGAATTATCGAAAGCCTGCATTGAGCGTAATAGCAATATATGTTTTGTTCTTTGAAAGGATTAGTTTTACCAAGAGTACAATACAATTACGGCAAAATAATAGATATTATGAGAAAGAGTTTGTGAAATAGATGAATAGAAAGGAATTGTTGCTAATATAACATAAAACAGAATGAATTATTGATGGTATATTTGAGGGTAGGTAAGAAGGAAGCGTTAAATAGGAAACACACAAGGTTTGGATGTTGGTAGGCAATTTATAATAAATAAGTAGTGATGTGAGACTGATGAACTGTTTTTTTGTGAGTATAGCGGAAATGGGATGAGGAAAATGGGGAGTAAGGTAGGATGGTGTAAAAAATAGGGTTCGTTATTGTCTATATATCAGCAAAGTTCGAGAAATGGGATCTTATACCTTTATACTATAATGCTTTATACATTTTGCTGTCAGCTTGCGCTCAGCTGCTTGATATTTTTAGAGCGTGATTATTTATTTTAAACTATTATTACATAATCCACACATTAATTATTTTCAAGTAGCGGCATATCATGTTATTGGTCTAAATCATTGGCTCAATCCATGCTATGCAAATCATATTGTCTGAAAAACGAGTTATGCGTGATTCGCAGTTATGCCAACAAATATTCGCTTCAGGTAAAGTGTCATATAATAATTCTATATTATGAATTATTTAAATATGGTAGGCGATTTAAATGTTTCTATGAAATCAGCCAGTTGAAATGATAGATTAAGATTGATTAGGTTTTTATACGTTAGCGTAAGTTTTACTAGTTAAAAAGAGTCATGATTGGTTAAGCTGAGATTGTACTAACATAGTTTTATAGTATTTTATTTTATATATTATTATTCACTAAACATTAACTAAGGGCATCAGAGTATCTGGGGAATCCCTCTCAATAAATTTATTTAAAAATAAAACAAATAAAAGTTTAATTGTAGCAAAGATTTGAATTGGTAAATTTTGGACAGTCAAGCTGTCAAATAACAATTGATACAGCTGTCAGAATTAGTCAGTATAGACGTCAAATCGCGACAAAAGCACCACTAAAATTAAAATAAAGTAAACATTCAATGTATCGCCTGAAGTTTCCTATCCTAAACCCAACCATTCACACAATTTATAACCTTGAAAACCAAAGATTTTAGCTTTTAATGGCATTACAAACAATAAAAAAAAATATAATATTCAAACTAATCTGTTTTAGTTCAGTACGGAAAATATAATGCTGCTCAATTGCTAAACCTCATTATTATATCAGGATATTAACCCATTAGCCAATCAAAACATAAATACAATTACTGCTACTTGGCTAAATGATTGTTACACACTGTTGGTTAGGTATTTTATATCTAACAATAAATTCATCTAAAGTTAAACTCTAGAGCATTCGCGTTTAAAATTCCCAATGCCTAGGTTTTTACTTGCTACGTCGGATCAATAAATACCAGCATCAATACCTTACCCCTTTCACGGGCGGTAGACCCTTTTTGGCCTACAAAATATAGCCAACAGCTTTCAAAAAAAAATACTTTAATTCCGTAGATATTTCAATCATTGGTTTATTGCGATTTAGCCGCAAATAATAAACATACTTATAAATCTTAAACGAATCAAAAAATCGGCTTTTTCAAAGAGTGTTGGATGGGATAAGGTTAATATTATTACCTTTCCGGTTATTCTAAAATGTTAACTTTCAATTCGATTTAATATTATAATGCGATAAAACACAACGCTAGGCGATTATACCTTTTCTAGGCGGTAGAGTATTTTTGGTCTACCAAATCTAGCAAATTGGATCCATTAAAGTTAATAAAATTCTGACTATCAATCAGTTATCGGTATATGTTATTATAGACACAAATAATTATCTTATTATTAATCATACACGAATCACTAAATTTTTTTTAAAGAGGTTTGAACTGGAAAGTGCCAACTTATCACAAGATGATAACGCTTAACCTTTAAATATTTCGTCCACCACTTAAAATATATTTATCATTTATCATTACAAAATCCCCCAACAAATT
>LSSN01000481.1:25551-54543 GCA_001970855.1 Smittium culicis | reverse complement strand
CCCAGAACACTTATACTGCAAAGCATAAGTGATTCACCAGCCCCCTTGAACCAATGCCCAGAGGGTATGGAGCTGCTAGAGTGGCGGAGGGGGATCGGTTGAAAAATTATTTTTATAATATTTTTTTTAACTTTTTAAATTTTTTTTATAGTTTTTTGAATACTTTAAAAATTTGTTTAATAAACTCTCTGAGACAAAAAAAAAAAAAAACTGCTGGCGAAATCACCGAGCATCGAAGATTGGCCGATTCATACCAACGTCGATCATAATTGAAAAAAAATTTGTTGTTATCAAGTTCTAATGAAGCTCTGTTGGGGCTAGTTGGCAAACTCCTTCGGTGTGGAGCCTAAACAATTTTTGAGCTGCTTCGAGCTGACACAGCCGGTTATAACTTTAAATATATATCAATAAACTTGAAACTAATAACTATAATACGCATTTAACAGCCCCCTTGAACTAATGCGAGTGTGTACGGAGCTGCTAGTACTTTTAGATAGTATCAGCTGTAAAATAAATTCTTTTTTTTTTTTTTAAATTAATAATAATCTAATAATTGTGTTTAATATAATCTATTTTCAATTTGAATATGAATTTTATTATGTATTATTTATAGATGTTTACCACATTTATTATAGTATGAATAAGCTGATATTAATAAATGCACTGAACTTTATGGACCAAAATAAAATAATTTGTTAAGTAATAAAGCTTGAATTCAGTGCTATCTATTATCGGATGTCTTATATTTTTTACGATAAAATAAAATCAATCTGAACTTATTTTAGATCATCCATTTTCGAAACTCAATTTTTTTTTTTTGCTATATGCAGTAATAAAAGCGACCGATATGTTTAACTATATATAACTTACAAGAAATATATTTTTTCTAATTGATATTCTGTAATGGACTAAGGAATTGTCTTTGAATTATTTTATTGACGAATTATTGAGTCATTTTATCTAGTTGTGTTCAATTTTAGTAGTATTTATTAAAAGAACTGAGTAATTAATTAAATTCAAGATAATTATTTTATATATATAATTTCTTAATAAAAAATTTTAGAGCAATTAATATAATCTAATAATTAATTTCGAATTTTTTTTGCTTTATAGAGCCAATGCATTTTTATTCAATCATATAAGTCGTTCCAGATGATATTATCCCTTAAACTATAAAAAAATCTCCTATTAGTGAAATACCTTCCTGTGGTTTAGGGGCTTAAGTTATGCACTTTTCTAAGCACACTTTATAAAAATTACAAATAGCGTTGCACTATCCTTGATTGGGGATAGCGAAGGGAGCGTTCAGCAATTCGAAGGGCATCGATTTCAGGGGAGGATCATCTAGAAATAGGAGGAACCAATTCGTTTATCACAGTCTGAGACATTCTCTGTGCACAAGTCCAGCGTTCGACAGCATTACAGAACTCAGCCGTTTAGCAACTTATTGTAGGGGAGCCAGGTCGATCATTCCCACGTTTGGGTAGGAGCCTATTTTTTATTAATCCTGTTAGATGTAGGCTCTGACTGGGAACTCGATGATCTCAACGAATTCAATTTTGTTGGAACGAGCTTAATTCAATGACTGCTTGTAACTCAAGTCATTCAGCCTACTTGAAGCAATGCCTGGGCGAATCTTTCGGTTGGTAGATTGATCTCATTTCCCTTTAGGTACGCAGCCGGTAGACCGGAAGAGGAATTTATTAGTATTAGAATATTAGTTTTTTTATGCCTTGCGCCAAATTAACTACTTTTTTAGCTTATTTACCGCATGTTTTCTTTTATTGTTATCGTACCAATATAATTCCTAGATTAAAAATTAAAATCTATAAAAAATGTAAAATTTATTTATTTTTTTATTTATTTTTTTTTGTCTCAGAGTTTAAAATGTGAAATTTATTTTATCATTTTTGATAGCTCACATCATATTTTAGCATATTGGGATTTTTCGTTAATATTCATAGTACAAAAAGTATTTTGTGAATCATTTGGTAAAAAATTGATATTTCATCAGAATATCTCCCTGAAGGAGTTGAATTAGTTCAAAGGCTATAATAATAAATTAGATACTCCTAAACAAAAAATTACAGTTTTGAATAAACTAATACAGAAAAATACCTTCCAGAAATATTAACTGGAATACGATTCAAGATTCATCGAGCACTTTTCATAACATTTTAAATTTTTTATAATTCATATAAACCATTAATTGATAGTGATGTTAAATAATTTCTTAGTAGTATCTAAATTCGGAATTTTGAAACATTCTTAAATACCAGATCACCTATTTACCCGAATTAATATAATGATTTATAAACAGGTTCTTTTTTTTTTCTTCGTATGAATCTTTGACGGTTGTTCTTTGTAAAAAGTACACTAAAAAGATAAAATAAAAATAAACTGAAACTCTGATACGAAGCCAATTTATGATTATATGGGTAATATTGCCTAATTTATATTCTTTTATTAGATGAAAGAAGTAGATTTAAAAAAGAACAATTATCTCATTTGGTGACATTTTTACCTCACTATCTACCTCTCTCTGAATGTAGAATTTGAAATCTTATTTAAATTTTTTTTGCACAAAAGATGCACTTTGAGTATAAAATAAAATTTTCTCAATTAAGGTACTTCTTAATTTGCTTCTAAAAATTTTTTTTGCTTGTGTTTAATTTACACATTTGTTTTCTCATTTTAACCATTTATTTACTGAATTAAATAATCGCGATTCTTTTTTGATAAATTAGTTTTTTTTATAAAGTTTATTATAATATTGTTTAGAGTATAATTATACTTTATAATATATAACTTTAAAGTAAACCTTTTTTTTTTTGAATGCCTACTTCATTTTATTGTAATAATTTAAATTTTATTCTTTTACCACTGAATGTAAATATGGGAGTATTATAACATCAGCGATTTTACATATAATTCTGAGTATGGCTGAATCTATTGAATCTATTGAATCTATTGAATCTATTGAATCTATTGAATCTATTGAATCTGTGTTATATCTTATTATGTTTTTATAGATTCCAAGGGTAAAATATGTATTAAATAAATTAAAAACCACTCAATCACTTTAAGAAAATTATTTTAAATTAACACTTCAAAAAATCAAAAAAAAATTCTATTTTTATAATAAAAATGCAATATCAGTTGGTGGTAAATGAAATAATAGAAAATAAAGTATCAAAATTAATAAAATATTCAGAAAAAAGTGTAAATAAAGAAAACATAATTGAAAACCCCCCGAGCAGAATCTAAAATAATTTCAGTTGAACTAGTTATTGAATTTCTATTATGTTTACAAGTATTTTCGAAAAATGATAAACTTTAACTTTATTTTTAAATGGATTAAAACAAAATCTTGCGATATACATATATATTTCCTCAGTAAAAAACATAATAAATTTAACTAGAATAACTGGTAATAAAAATGAATGATTTTTTTGCTAACTAACGCAAATAATTTGGATATATCAAATTTTTATTACTGTTCTTATCACCAAACTTACCATTATAAATTATCAAGCAAATTTATTAGAAAATAAAAAATAAAAGAAACGTAAAAAATACAATTAAACGTTTAAAGCCTTAAAAATATTAGATAAATGGTAAACTTTTAAAAAGCTGTAAATTTAGCGACTCCTAAACGGGTCAAATAATTAAAAAAATAGATAACAAATTATCAATCAACGCCTCCATGGATAATGCCATGCCTTTTTATTTTTAATAAATTTCTGTTTAAAGGCATAAGTTCTATTGATAGAAAAGAGGATTATCAAACCTCTCAGTATTTGGGAAATTATCAGTACAATAGGAACTTTTTTCCCTGGGATTTGATTTGCCGGTTTTTAATAGAGTTTTAATTGGAGTAACTTAACAATCAATTTCATAATATATTCTAATTGAGTATAAACCCCAAATTAAATTTGAAGCACACAAGTTTAATAGAAAATGTTATGACTTACAAAAGAATCTGCAAATTATATAGTATTCAAATTAATATTAGAATAGCTATCATATTCTCCAACTTCAAATATACATATTGTTTTAACCTTATTACTCGAGTGTTGATTTTATTCATTTTATCAATAAAGGAGAGCTTTTATTAGCACTCAAGCTTTATTAAATAATAAGATATTTTAATCATTAGATAAAAATTTAACTTACAGATATGTCTACGACTAGTCAGACTCAAACAAGCAAGTATAATATAATAAGCGTAAAAATGAAGGCATGAATAAACTGGTGCAGTTTATATTGACGAATTTAGCGAAATTATCATTTTAAACTATTGGTATCTACTTGTAGTATCATATTTTTAAGCTGTGTAAATTTTTGTATCTAAATATACCAAGATTTATAAATAACAGATACTCCTAATTTTTACTATACACAAATCATTTGAAAAAAAAACAAAATTTCTTGAATTTTTCTAATCAAATTGATATCTAAAGCAAAGCTCTAAAACAAAAAATAGGATTAACTAATAAAAATTTCAAAAAAGGCTTAACCAAAGGCTATTGGTTATCTAAAAGTTTTTAAATTAAATTATTAATGGCTGATATATTGCAGGTACTAATGTTAGTAACATAGAATATTGAGTCTCCCAAGTAGCATTCAATAGTTCTATATTGTTAAACTGAAAAATTATTTATAAAACTTCGATTCTTTGAAACAGCTACATAATACACGTAGTTTATCTACACTAATATTTCCAAAAATTAATTGAGATTAGATCTAGTATCGCCTATAATATTGCAAATGGTTACATGAGCTGTAAAGATTCTACAAGTTTACAGGAATATATAAATTGTTTCATATTTGGAATAATAATTCATCTGATAATACATGTGTCTAAACCAAAAAAGTTAGGAGTATAAATATATATTTTTTTATCTCGGAATTTTATTGGTACGATAACAATAAAAGAAAATATGTGATAAAGTAAACTAAAAAAAATAGTAAAGTTGGTGCAAGTCATAAAATATTAATATTCTAATACTAATAAATTACTCTACCGATCTACCGGCTGCGTACCTAAAGGGAAGTTAGTAGGGTGCTTTAATTTTTTTTAGATGTATCTAATTAATATTACACAGGTTTTTTTTTTAAAAAAAAGTCTGTATTTACACATTTCAAAAAATTAATTGAAATCTGAAAAATGTAATTTTTTGTGATTTAATATACAAAACAAAACGGTAATTAACTACATATAAAAACAAGAGAAAAAAAGCTTAATTTACAAAGTGAAAAATAAATTTATTTGAAATAGTACATATAAAACAATAATAAAAATGAAAGTAACAGTTATTTTATCGAGCTTTGTTATAATTAATTCAGTGAATGGGGTTTCAGTCGATAACCTCAATAAACTTACTAAAAAATCACTGTATTCAGATAGCTTTAAATTTGTTCAAAATGATTTTAAAGAGTATGCAAATGTATATCAATATTGTAGAGCAGACTATTTGGACTCTAATACATATAAACCATTAGAGAATAGTGAATTGATTTCAGTACAAGCTATCTTCAGACATGGCGACCGCGCCCCAGCATACTTCAATGTAGATGACGGAAACACATGGAGCTTTTGTGATAAGACTGGGCTCACTAAACAGCTGAGACCAATGACCACCATACAGTTGAACGATACTTCAGTTGATATAACCAAAGGTCAAGTACTTCAAATACCATATAACCCTGTTTGCATTGCTGGAGAATTGACACAAAAGGGAGCTGTCGATTCGATCGATTTGGGAAAGTCGATGCGCGACATCTATGTAAAAAAGTTGGGATTTCTGAAACCAGATTTAAAGAGTACATCTCAAATCAAAGTTAGAACATCGAATTCGATGTAAGAACTCGTATAAATTTTAAATACACCTTTATAAAAGGTTATGATACTAATAAAAAAGCATTTATAAAAATTCTATATATTTACGATAACAAATTAATCTTAATAATTAGGAGAACGAGACAAACTGCAAACTATGTTCTTTCTGGTCTATATCCCGTTTCTGGTAATGGTGACGATGTAGTAGTAAACTCGTTCTATCTTCCTGCAGCTACAGAAAATATTTTTGATAATTTGTCAGCTTGCCCAAAATCAAGAGTTCTCTTTAATAAAATGACAGCATCAGGTGACTTCCAGGAATATTTAGGTATGAACAAAGATTATATTGAAATGATGAACCCGATGATCGCTGCAAACACAAGCACTTCAACATTTACAAGTTCAAGAGCGTATTACCTTGACAGTATTCAAGGAAGGATTTGTCATGACCTTCCATACGCATGTAACAAAGATAGAAAGTGCATAAATGATGATATGTTTAACACATTTACAGCAGATTATACCTGGGAGACTTATTTCCAAAAAAGGCTTAGCCCATATTCGGCGGAATATAATAAGCTTACGGCAGGGTTATACCTTCGAGATTTTAAGCGTGATATGGAAGAGCTAGTTAGGGTAAACAAAAATAGAAAGAAGTGCCCAAATAAAAAATCACCACGCTTCTATATGTACTCAGCTCACGATCAAACAAACCACTTTGTAGCCTATTCATTGATTGCTGGGGCTCTCGATTCTCTAGCAGCACCATTTTCTTCAAATATGTACTTTGAGGTCTGGAAAAACAACACAAGTGGGAAATTAAGCGTTCGTGCTTTTTATAATAACAGAATTCTCCAAGTTTATGGAAAAGACGGATCTAGGACGAATCCTTGGTGCGACTTTAACTCTTGTGATTATGACACATTTATGAACTTTTTGGATTCTGTGATCCCACAGAATCCATCAGTTGAATGTTTAGCTTAATCTCGCGTTATTAAACAGATTCAATGTTTACACTTTTAATATATTTTTTGTCCTATTTTTTAGTAATGATTAATTGATAAAGTTTTTTTTTAAACAATGATATTTTTTTGTTTTATAGAATATATTTCTTATGTGAAATTTAGATATATTCCTATTATAGTTTTGATATTTTTTTAAATGCAAATAATTTTTCTTTTATATCTAATTCAAATAAATTATGACATCAAATCATTGAATTGGAACTTATAATGAAATGAATGAACAAACTAAAAGCTTTCTTTATGAGATAATTTATAGTATAGATTAAAGCTGGGATGATAAATTGGAGCAAGATTCAAAGTTGATAACTTCTAACCACTAAAAAAAAATACGCTATCAGGATTAGAAAGAATACAAATGAAATTAATTATCAATAGTTACGGGTATAATTATCTTTTAAAAGATGCAATCTAACATAAAATTTACATTAAATATGATGATAATTGCTAAACCCTTTTTTAAAAGCATTATTTTACACATTTATCTTTATATTAATGAGCTATGACTACAAAATGTCTTAAACCATTTGGTATTATAAAATTTTAGTTGATTAGACCAATAAAATCAGTGTAGCGCTATGATACACATTGATAGATAATGAATTGAAAATTTACTGCTGTTGCCTAGCTATAATTTAAAGATGCAATTTAACTTTGCTATTTTCGTGGCTTCTAATAACAAGTTTAAAACCAAACTCTATCTCGTCTATAATATAAAAAAAGATTATGCCTAGTCTTTGTTTTTATTATTCTCTATAGTAGCAATTTGTATTTATTTATGGTACCGACCAATAAATAAATACAGACAATATCTCTAGTACTGTGGTTGGATGTACTTAGAGGCGAATGGGAATAAGCAATAAAAAATTAAAGCCAATTGGAACACCTCGAATTATAGTGTGATTGTTTAAAACTAATTTAAGCTAATAAGGGATATTTGACAAGCATATAGAAATATATAAATAGCTATTCCTATTTGCTTGTAAAAGAGCTTAAAAGTTTTAGCATAGAAATTTTTTACCACAAGTTTTGTTTTTTTGAAACCTTATTACTTTTTGCTTTATAATTACTTCGTGTGTTCCCAGCTTCATTTTTTCAAAATCAACCTGTCGATTAATTTCTCAGCTTGCAGATTTACCGAAGTCAATCAACTTATAAAAATGGAAGAATTGTTTTTTAATGTCAATAATGGTTATCTAGAAGGAATAGTTCGCGGATATCGAGATGGTTTTATTACTAGCCAACAGTATTCAAATTTAATACAATGCGAAACCATTGATGGTAAATTATAAAATTTTTTATATTTAATTAGTATATTATCTAGCCAAATTGTATCGCATTTTCTACTTCTAGCTGTTTAACATAAACTCTCCAATCTCTCTTTAATAATTCCCTTTTTATTTAGATTTTAGAATGCAGTTAGCTACAACAGATTATGCTGTATTCATCCAAAATGAAGCGTCACCTTTGGCAACTAGCGTTATTTCTGCTAGATGCAAAGAAGCTCTAATCCAAGAATTTAAATACTTAAAAGAGAATTCAAACGGCGATTGCTCTGCCTTTTTAAACTACTTAACGTACTATTTTTTTCCTCATTATACTCTAATTATATTTATTTCCTTTTGTTTACATATTATTATTGCTATTTTTTTTCATTACTAATTTTTCATTATGTCCTCGTAGGTACATGTATATGATTGATAATGTTATACTCATAATCACAGGGACTTTACATGAGCGTGACACTAATGAGCTATTAGATAAGTGCCACCCATTAGGTTGGTTTGATACAATGCCTGCTTTATGTGTTGCTACGAATGTTCAAGAGCTATACACCACAGTTCTTGTTGATTCGCCAATAGGTATTCTAAATTCTTTAAAAATCCATCTCTTTTTCTTTTTACAAACAATTTATCATTTTCTCATTAATTTAAACTTTTTTTTGTCACTTTGTAGCTCCATACTTTAGAGATTGCTTGTCGGCAGAAGATTTAAATGAAATTAATATTGAGATTATTCGTAACACCCTATACAGAGCTTACCTAGAAGATTTTTATGAGTTTTGTAATACTAAATTGAACTCAAAGACTGCAGAAGTCATGTCAAACTTGCTTAATGTTAGTAATATATATCTCCTATAATAATAGAAATTAATCATATTCTCTTACAATTAAAATCTGAATATAATTCTTACATAGTTTGAAGCTGACAGCAGATCTATTAGTATTACTATAAACTCTTTTGGAACTGAACTAACTAAAGACGAAAGAAGAATGCTTTATCCAAAACTTGGCTTTTTATACCCTGATGCTCAAGATAAGCTATCTAAAGTAGATGAATTAGATCAGGTCAAAGCGATTCTAGACACTTACCCAGATTACAGATTACTCCTGAGCAATACAGGAAACAGCAGTCTATCTATTGGAAGAAATATGAGCTTTGAAGAATGCTGCTTTGAGTATGAAGTTAAATTAAACAAAGATTCATTCGAACAGCAATTTCATTTCGGGATATTTTTCTCTTGGCTCAAACTAAAAGAGCAAGAAATTAGAAATATAGTTTGGATTGCTGAATGTATCAGTCAAAGAAATAAGGATAAGATCAATAACTACATCCCGATTTATTAATTCATCATCTTACCTTGCCTTTTTTATGTTCATATCGAATCTTTTCTCTACTTTTATTACCAGCTTTCATTTTCAATTATTATTATGGATATACACCTTTGAAACAGATTTTATTAAAATTTAAAATTTTAAATAGTAAAGATTAAAAAAAGTTTCTAAAATTTTACAAAACTAAATCAGAATAGTTTTCAAAACCGATTTTTAATACTTTTTATAGCTTTTGTTTTTACAATAAAAATTGTGAATTAAGCAACTTATAGTTTTTATTTATATTTTTACAAATGTTTGATAACTAGGATTCCGAACAGAAATAAAAATATACATAAAAGAAAGAGAATTATTTTGCGTTCGTTTGAGTTTTTTTGAATTTCGTGTGCAGTTTCAAGTTCTTTTTTAGCAGCTTCGACGTGAACGACGGTATTTTCGACGTTGTAGTCAATACGATCAAGTATAGTTCCTTGGCTTATAACCATTGAATGCAAATCTTTAAATACCAAGTTCAAGTCGAATATTGATTTAGAAATATTACTGATTTCTTCATCGCGGCTAGAAATTGCTTTATCAAGAAGCTCAATGTCGCCTATTTGCGTATCACTTAAATCGAAATCGTACTTTATATCATTACGCTTCTGCTCTTCAAAATCAATTGCAAAAACATCTTTACTAGCAGACTTTTTATTTGTTACTTGTTGCAAATATCTTGTCTGTGACTTTCGATATTTCGTTGAAACGGTTTGTAGTTCTAGTGCAAGAGAGCTTTGTATGTTTGTTGCCAGCTGAGCTTCTTGCCCGTTAAGAGCGTTTACTGTAAGCTGTCTTATTGCTGTTTGACATAAATTAAATTTCTAAATACAAAATGCAAGTTATCAGTAAACCGTTTAATTAATAAAATTTGTAAAACTATAAAGAGTGTTATACTCAAACTTTAATATAATAGGGTTTAAATTAAATTAAAAATTTTTTTAGGATAGATATTAACTCTTATATAGCTATATTAGTTAGCTGGTATAATTAGAGAGTAGTAGTTTTTATTTTATTTCAAAAAGTACCTTTGTTATCTCTTGTGTTAAATTATATATATCGATTTCTTCTTTTGTCCTATCGCTAAATCCAGGTAGCATATGTTTTTTGTGCATCTTTTCTAGTATTTCAACTTTTTTTGAAAAAAAAAGTCAAGCGGATAAAAAAAATAAAATTAAAAGAAAAAAGTTTATACAATTATGGTAATAAAAGGAATCGATGTTTTTCAGCAAAATTTCTCATTTTATTATCAAGTTAAGAAGTTAAATAAATAAAATATTAATTTTGAAATGAGATTCTATTTAGCTAAAATTTAAAGGGAATTTTATCTTACTGCTATTTTTTATATCCTCGATTTGAAGATTAATCTATTAGTTGCAATAAAAAGTTATCCAGGTTGACAAAAAATAAGTTTAAGAAGCAATTTTGATTTAATTTATACAAGACGAATGTACCTGCTCCGACATATCTACACTTTTTTAAAAAAATATATTGATTTTAGTTTAAATAAATAAAGTAAAGTGTAACCAATTTCGTTTAGATATATTAGAGCTTAGTAATACAATAAAAAAATTATCGGTGTTAACTTACAGTTTTGGAGAAATATTTTCCATTTCTATCACTTCGCTATTCCCTGCTTCATTCTGCATCAGTCCATGGTATTCAAATGAACCTCTTGAATCATGCTCATTCGTTTGTCTTAATCGATGTGAGTGCCCAAAAGAATTTCTATATTGTATGTACATGAAAGTTCTACTTCTAGTCGCCATTGGATATTGTTTGAATGTTTTTTAATCTTGTATAGTTTTGATAGCTTTAAATTAAAAAATTATGTATCAGATTTTGAAATAAAAGAAGTAAGCGGGATATATTTTAACTTTTTTGATTGTTATGCAACTATAACCATTTTATTAAAATAAAAATACTCTAAAGTATATTTCATTTACTTTTATTGGCTATCTAATTGGCGCTTATTTCTAATAATAATTGAAATATAAGCGCCCAGAATCAATAAAAAAAAAATTAGTTCCATAATTTAATATTTTCCGCAATTAGAAAAATAAATTAATTCAGTAAAATGCTATGGAAGGGCCATAAGGGCATTCGTCATTTCTTTCCAATTTAATTTAGTCAATTTACACATCTCAAGTTCTATACGTTTATATTCTAAAAGGAAAATATTTTTAGGGTAAAAAATACTTTTAATCGTGTTAAGAGTAAATATAAAACCCAACACAAATTATCAACTGTTATAACCTAAAGTAGATCTATAAAAATTAATAATAAAAACTATAATAAAAATAATATAGTGATTTGATTAGTTCTCTTAACATGTATGAACGCACAAATTTCTCATAATTAAAAGATATACCAAAGAGCGACGCCTTTTTCCTTAAATCTTTTTAACTAATCACCAAATTAAAATTTTTGTATCGCTAGAAACTACTTTAGAATAAACTATTCAATTAACCGAATAATTCCCTTGAAGCAATACCCAGTGGGTATGGAGCTGCTAGATCGGCGGAGGGGGTTCGGTTGAAAAATTATTTTCATAATATTTTATCTTTTTAAATACCTTTTGACAGTTTTTTTTATACTTTAAAGCTGTGTTTAATAAACTTTCTGAGACAAAAAAAAAAACCTCCCAAATAATTTAAATTACTACTTGTACAAAATAATTAAATAAAAGAAGCTCTGCTTGGTAATTAAATATTTCGATATTATATAATTGTAACATTATTGAACTAATAAAATTTTTAATTTTTAATTTTTGGATTAAAATAGATGCCTTAATATGGTAAAAAAAGTTCTATAGAACATAAAAATTTATATTAAAAATAAAATTAAAAGTTTTAAGCAATGTAAATATATTTTTTGGAAATAATATAAATTAAGAAACAGATAGATAATTACGATTTTTTGCTAAAAAAAATAAATAAAATTAGAAGAAAAATATACTAAACGATGAAGTGATCTACTAAGCACATAGTGTAGCGTGCTAATCCATCAACCTTTTCCCATTCTGTTACATTGATTCTTTTAATTTCAGCCAAAACGTCCTTAATAGACTCTTTACTATTATTCTCTTCATCATCAATGTCCATGCTATAATCATCATTGCTAGGTCTTATTGATTCTAAGATGATATCTCCATGAATGTTGAGGAGTACGTTTAGATAAGCTTGTGCAAAATCGAAGTTTGTTTTTCTCTTTAGTTGCCAGAGAATAGCTTTAGTAAAAAGTAGCAAGGATTCCTCAGATGAAATTGATCTTATTTCAAAATCAATTCCTGAAACTGATTGGTTAGACATATACTTGAAAAATTCGGAATCTATAAAATTTAATAAAAAAAATTTTTATTAAATCTATACAAGCGAAATAAAAATTAAAGATGATATAATAAAGGGAATTTCATAGCTTACAGTCTCCTTTTATGTTTCCAGACTTCAAAAGTTTAACTATTTCTGTTTCAATATTGCTAAACCCAAATTTAACTTTACTATCTTCGTTTTCATCTATTAAACCAGATTTTTTATCAGTATTTGGGTCAGACTCAGTTTCGAATTTGGGCTCTACACCAAATGCAGTAGGCAAGAAAAAAGGTGCACTTTCAGGAGCCTTTGCGGGAACAGAAGGCTTATTGCGTTTCTATTTAATTAAGTAATAAAATTTATATTTTGCATTGATTGATGCATAAGAGAATTAATAACTGTAAAGATTAAGGCTTATAAAAAAAAAAAAAACTAATCAAGGTATGTTAAAAATTCTGCTTGATCTATACCTTAATTGTATCAATGTGTAGTAGCGTTTCCCATTTTGATCTTGACTCGCTGCTTAAGGTAAGAAGAGCTTTTTCAGTTATTTGGTAAGGTAACATATATGGACCATCAACCACTGCACCATTCTCAGAGTTGACATTTTCAAATTCATCAGTTGATGTAGAATTTTCATTTATATCATCTTCAAATTCTGCTGTAGATTCAGGTCCAAGTTCAGATGCAGGTACGTTAACCAAAGCAGCTATGCTTTCATCAACACGATTAATTCCAACATGCTCAAATAGAGTTTTATTGGTCCTAGATAGATTATAAACAAAATAATTAGTAAAAAAGTAAAAAGTAAAAAAAAGTTATGTGGAAATGATATAAGGAAGTGCTAGCAAACTAAATGCGAATATAGTAGGTATATTTGTGTTTAATTATTGTAAACGTTACCATAAGCATAAACCAACATTATCAGCATGACATGTAACTAAAAAGTCAAAGTTGGGCGAAATATCTAAGCTAATAGGGACGCTATTTACTTTGAAAATATCAATCAAGTATCCAGTTGGTAAATCCCAAGTTCTAATTGTAGAATCCAATGAAGAAGATATCAACCAACGGCCATCTGGACTAAAAGCCTGTTAATTTAAAAAAAAAAGTTAGTTAAAACAATTTAGCCAAAAGATAACTAATATAAGATAAAACTGTATCGCTTAAAAATAAATTTAAATTTAAACAAATTAAAAAATAGTTGTGGTTGAAAAATTACAAGGTCGGTTATTTGATTTTTATGGCCGACAAACTGACGAACAAGATTTCCAGATTCTGCATCGTAAACTCTAATAATTAAATCATCACACACTACTGCCAATAAATCACTATTTCTGTGAAAAACAATCATTGACGGGATTGAAGGTAGTTCAATGTCCTTATAGATTGTGCAATCTTTAATTTTGAAAATTTTTATAGTTTTATCGAGCGAGCATGTGAATAAAAACGTATTTCTATCATCAGTTTGTATACCAGTAATCGTGTTTTTATGTCCTAAAAAGTTAAGATTTAAAGAAAAATCAAAATTAAAGAGGTTGATAAAATATTTTTTATTATAGAAATAAATGATGTCCAATAATCCAACCTTTGAAAATTTTGCGAGAAAGACCGGACTGTAAATTGAACATTTCGACATTTCCCGATAAAGTTCCGATGTAGCCAAAATTACCACATGGCGAAATAGAAACAGCCTACGTATTAATTACAAAAGTTAATATATTGTAATAGCGTTTAACG
Source organism: Smittium culicis (assembly GCA_001970855.1). Taxonomy (NCBI): domain Eukaryota; kingdom Fungi; phylum Kickxellomycota; class Harpellomycetes; order Harpellales; family Legeriomycetaceae; genus Smittium; species Smittium culicis. Next base: position 39,980 of record LSSN01000481.1, on the reverse strand, counting down.
CTAATAACATGAAAAAAAGTCAAAATTTAAAAATAATACCTTGATTATGCTAAAGTCTGAAGACACTAGTTCATGCTTTCCTATTGCCTTATTAGCCATCGACCATGTGGGTGCATATGCTAGGCCAGTATGGCAGGTTAAAATATTATCCCAGTCTTTTTGTTTGGTTTCGTCTAAAAATTTAATTAATAATCATTTGTTGATAATAAGGATAAGGATTAAAGTATAAAGATAAAATTATTCAAGTCTATTGCGTACCAGCTGCGAATTGAATAATATTCGGCAAACGTGTATCTCTTTTGGATTTTTTGCCTCCTAATCTTTGAGACAATTCAACTGATTGTGAGTCACGAATAATTGAAAATAATCTGAGTGTTTGATCGCGCGCGGAACTGATAATTTTTTTACCATCGTTTCCATAAAATCTTACTTTTAATGGATTTGAAAAGTGACCAGATCTGTGTTTGAGTAAGCGAGGCCAGCTATAATCACCACCGCTGTAGTTATCGAATACCCACTCAACAATTCTATTGTCTTGACCACTGCTAATTAATAGTGGTTGGCCATTAATAAAATTGATGCCACCAATCGAACCATCATGAGCTCCTTTCATGTTAATAACAATTTTGTTTTTTTCAAGGTTCCAAATTGATATATCGCCATCTAAATTTGAGGTAGCCATCATAGCTTGATTGTCTAGATCAGTTCTAAAAGTTATTCCAGATACTTTCCCTTCTTGAGTAAACGATAATAACTTTGAATCTTTTTTTATATTAACAAGAACGATTTTCCCACTTAAAAATCCGAATCCCAAAACGTCTAGTGCTGGAGATTGTTCAATAAAAGTTATTGGTGCTCCATAGCTTTTGGACTCGAATAATTGTTTTCTAATTTAAATTATACATTTAATTTAATTAATTGAAAGAAAATTCAAATTAGCAAATAGTAAATTGATTAAATACCTAGTTTTTATATTTATTATTCTATATTTTCCCTGTTTACTTCCAATTACAACTTTATCCAAATATGTACTTGGGTGAACAATTGAAGTTAAATGAAAATCATCAATACCAAAATCAATTATAGTATAAATTTCTAATAAAAGTTATTATAAATAGATATTGTATAAGTAAAACGAGATTTTTTTAAAACATTAAATTCTAGTTTTATATAAAATATAATATAATATAATATAAATACCTTTTGTTTTTAAGCTCCAGACATAAATAGAATTGTCGTGAGATAAGCCGAGTAATAAATCACCATAAATAAGCAATTCAAAAATCGCTTCTTCAGAATCATACTCAAATTCACCAACTATTTTACCTCTGCGGCAAACATGCACTTTGTTAGATACAGAAACAAAAGTTTCACTTTTGTATGACACTAAGCAATCGATTTGGGAATCGAATTGAGGGCCTAAAAATAAAATTTTAATAAAGAAAATATTAGATATTATCTAAAAATAAAATATCTAAATTTATCTTTGAACTTGCCTACGAACAAAAGATTTAGAGTATCCACCTATATTGACATTTTTAGATTTAGCTTTAAAAAATAAATGTAAGTGATTTAAAAAATAAATATAAAATATCTTACGTCATAAACATTGTACGAATTTCCTATGCATGTTGTTATGAAAGACGTTTGACCTCTATATTGAATAGAATGTTTGATAGATGTCGCAACTTGGCCTATAGTTCTAAATGGATCAAATATTTTACTACCTTTGATCAATGGAGAATTGCTTAAGGATTCTGTTTTAAGCTTTTTTTCCATATTTATATTATTTATTTCGTATATACTTAGTGGATTGAAGAGATAATACTGCCTAAGAAAAGGAAAATGCAAATAGTCTATTTTTACTGATCGTTATAATAATTTTAAACTAATTTTCAATAAAAATTTTTCCTATTTACAAATATAGAAAATTTTTGTGCTGAAATGAATTTATTTTTTAGCCAATAATGATAAATATAAATTTACTCATTCTAGAAAAGCAAAAATAATTCGTAACTTTAATAAAATCCAAAATCAATCAAGTTTAATTGCCAATTACTATTCGCTCAGTACAGTACAAATGTATTGATCCGCCAATTATATTCATGTTTCATTTCTCTTTGGTAAACTAAAAAAAAGTACACATTTGTTATAATAATTTTTTTATGGAATATGTATGAGATTATTTCGAGGAGCGGATTTTTGCTATATAGTTTTTCCTACTTGGCAGTAATGCTTTTCTTTTTAAATATTTTTAGAAAATATCATCGAATAGTATATCTGATACGACCAATAGCTTTACCTAATATAAATTAGTTATGAATTTTAAAGAAAAAAATACTCTTTCCCTAAGAATATCTCATATTATAAGTAGTTTATATTATAACGATACTTTATATAATGTAGCAACTAATAACAATTTTAAAATTTTTTGAACTAATATATTGGGCTTTAAAACAGATACGGAATATAAACTTTTTTTTTACAATTTATTGAAAGAGCATAATTATACCAAATAAAATTTTAAATTACATTGACATCATTACCTTTTATTCCAAAAATTATTACAACAAAGTAATCAGCTTGCTGTATTTATAATTTTTTTAATTATGAAATTAGACACCTATGTCATTAAAATTTTTTCTATAATAAAAATTTATATTACATATTCTTTAAATCAAAATTTTAAACCCAGAATCTCAAGTGCTAAATTTTCAATCAAATTTTGCATAATTTGATAGATAATATTTTGGTTTATTTAATTAAGTTTTCAAACAACTACTGTTACAACTAATATTTACAATGATTTATGAATAATAAAAAATCTTATAATTTTAATGTAACCATCAAAACAATGTTTAAATATTTTTTCGTTGTAAAACATAATAAAGAGAATAATCATGCTCATATGTGCGAAATTCTTTGACGTGGTTAAGGAACTTGTGAATTGACCTTTTCGAAGAAAGTATACAAAAACTTTACATAGCTTTACAACATCTTTGGCTGGAGATATTGAGGGTACCGATCAACGATTCTTAGAGCAGAGCTTGAGAGGCGGACCACTTCAAAACAGGAGGAACCGACTTGCTTTGCACAGCATGATGAAATATCTGTGCACAAGCCCAGAGTTCGACAGCAACACGGATCTCAGACGTTTAGTAGTTTATTGTAGGAGAGCCAGGTCGATCATTTCAACGTTTGAGTAGGAGCCTTATTTTATCGACCCTTTTAGAACTAGATTCTGAATAGGAGCTTAATAATCTCAAAAAAATCGATTTTGCTGGAGTGAGATTAATCTTATGCCTGATTGTGACTTCGGTCATTAAAACTGTTTAAAGAAATGTCTGGACGTATCGCTCGCTTAATATATTGATCACAATTCCCTTTAGCCATTCAATCGGTAGACTGGAAAAGAAATTTATTTGTATTAGAACATTATTTTTTTATACTTTGAATTGACACGCAATTTTTCTCTTTACTTTATGAATTATTTCTAATAAATTTATCGTATCAACAATATTAAATTTCTAAAAAATATTACATTAAAATCTCAGAGTAAGCAACAGGTATTTTTACCCCATTTTGATCCAAATACCCTCTCAGATAGCAATCTGACATTTAGAGGTTTTTTAATCATAAAAATGGCTAGCAAGGAACCAGCTACTAATTAACAAAATAAATCAGCCAAAATCTAGAATTCTAAATATAATAATTTGATTTGTTTATTTTTTTATTAAAAAAAGTATAACTTTATTCGTCAAGTACATGCTTTAGTTGATATCTTGGAAGTTACATTTTGGCTAATTTTACAGCCATTTTACAACAGAACTGCGAATTGCCTTCACAGAGTGCAATTGTCAATAGGCCAGATTATTTGCAATATAAATAGCCAATTGACAAATAAAATTTGCTAAAAATGCAAAATTAATTTAATTAGCCTATAAAATCGCTTTAATAAAATGGGGTATACTTCAAACAATAAATCAATGTTTTTTCAATTTAAAATTAATTAAGTTGCTATCCTAGAGGTTTGCCATCTAAGAGGTTTTACTGTAATAATATGGTTATAATGACATTAATTTCTTTTTTTTTTTGGTAAGTTGATTCACTGAACTGCTACTAGACTGAAGCTTTAACGATTGGACTGCTTTTAGCACAAGTTGACTTTTTTTTTATACTACCTTCTAAAAAAGCCAGCCGCCTTTGAAAGGATTAAAGATAAATATTTCAGAATTAAATTAGTAAATGGCATCAATATTTGGATATGTTTTTGTTTTCAAGCGGATCCTGTTTTTAAATTAGGCTTCTTCTAACTATGAATTTACTTCAAATTATATATTACCTCTAAATATCTTTAGCATACTAATTTAACCTTTTCCTATCCATCACTCAATGAAGAAACTAGGTAATGATTCTTTTGTGATTTGTAAGTAAATTTATTTTTTGCTGTTTTATCCAAGTAATTCATTGCTTTTCTAAAAATCAGAATTAAATTATTTTTATTTATGAGTTTAATAGGTCAGGTAGCTTAAAAAATATCTACCCCCCACAAAAAGATTTAGCAAATAAATTTTATTGTTAATGTATACATGCATATTTGCTTTTTATTTTACGGGCTTTTAACGCTAATATTTCACACATCTAAAATAACATAAAAAGTTAGTATAGCAATGAAAATATCTTATTATAAGATAGATATATCGAATTTTGAAATTGCTAGATACTGATATAAGATTTTTAACAAGATTAAATGACGTTATAATATATTTAATCAACAAAAAAAGTTGAATTTGACTGAAACTGATCAAATACTGCGATTATGTGAATGAAATTTTTTTTAAAAAGTAAACATTTTAAAGAAATAAGTAATTATTGATAAAATTAAAGCTTAATGTATATATTTATAATCCGATTTATTGCCAATTAATACGATTTAAATATTTTTTGAATAATATATAATATCTTAAAAATAAAAATGAGATATTTCAAATCATAGTTTTCAATCTTATACACTTTATGAATTATATATATTTTATCATGTAGTTATTTTTATTACGAAATGTTGCTATTTTTAATATATTGAATTATAAATATTTTATATATTCTTGAACTAAAATAATTTAGTTTTATTTTACGGCCACCTTTGTCGATGTATAATCCAAAGATTCAATGATATGAATTTAGTAATCATTTTAAAGATGTATTTTGATTTTATTAATTCTCTTTTAGCAAATAAAACCCAAGATTCTCATCATACTAAGAGCTTTTATTCAACACCAACTTGTAAATTTGATATAATCTTTACTATCTTTGCATTAAAACTGTTCTTTATTTTACTCTTACTATATTACATCATTAATAATCATTATCATTATTACACTCTATAAATCGATAATTTCATACTAACAGAAAGAAATATACATTATCACATACAAGGTATAAACCCCTTTAAAAACAATCTTTTTACTTTATATATAATTTTATGACCGATAATTCGTCGCAAAAAAAAGCCAAATTAAAGCCAAATTAAAGCCAAAATAAAAAGTGAAAATATATTTACTTTTTGAATACCAAGACGCTTATAGTGCGGTACCAGGTTTAAGTTGGAGACTCGTGTTACCGATATATCTTTAAATTCTATAATCGTTTCAATAAGTATGCTATAAATTTTAGGGTAGTGGTCGCATTTAATTCTTTGAAGGGTGGTTGGCTATTTTTGAACTGCCAAAATTATTCAACTAAATGTCAATCTGAAAAGTCAATATACTATGTTAACATTTATTTGGATTTTATCTTCAATATATCCAATAACTAATAACCTTTATTTGGCTTATCCTTTATTGACTTTTATAAGTTTAAGAACGTTGGACCTAGAAAAGGTTAAATAAATTTTAATACATTAGATGGGAAAGCACCAATTGGTAAAAAAGACATTGGAGCAGAGCTAAGGTGTAGTGGATGGTACAAAATATAATTTAATGCTAATATCAATAACAGTTTTTGCATACTCTATATGCAATTTCTTTTCATTATTTAGAGGGCCTAATGAATGTGTTTAATTTTCGCAATCCTTCTATTATTTTCTCATAAAGCCAATTTTTACCATCATTCTGTGATAAATTATTCCTTTATTAAAAATAAATATATTTTTTATAATATAAATTTAGTAATTTGATACACATTAAATAATTTCAAACCAAAAAGTATAAAATACTGATAAAAAATTTTTAAATATTCATTTCGAATATTTTCTTTAAATAATATACGTATTATAGATATGTAAATATTTTGATTTATTCTTTGAAAAAGGCTGATTTTCCCTATTTTTATAGTTCTAACAAATTTTATTATATCAAAGCTAAATAATTTATAACTTTAAATTAGTTACTCGATATAGCTAATATAAAAATTGAACTCTTTTATCAAATAAGATAATTTTTTTATAAATACTCTGTTTTTCGAGGCTTAGTATGTGTTTAAAATACTATATAGGTACTAAATATCCGATTCCGACTGTGTTAAGGTTAAGCGGTAGGTGTTATGTTCTTTATGGAAGAAGAATTTATGAGTGGACTATTTATAAATGATACATTTTATAGTTTAAATTATTTAAATTGTATAAAAAAGAATAAATAATTGTAACATAAAATAAATGTTCAACATTAAATTAATCATAAAGTAATACGAATCACTTTAAATTGCGTTTAGTATTAAAATAATATCCCGAATCTAATAGTATTACCTTTCAGTTAATAGGCGATGCCTTAGCACAGAATTTTGCACAAGATTTAAATTAATTTAATTAAATTGTATAAAAATGGTTTTTTCGTTAGATAAGATTAATTTATTAAACCAAAAATAATTATTCGCTATCTTCGTAAATTAAAATAAATTTTTAATAATTTTGATCATATCGTTCAACAAAAAATATTACTTTTAATTTATGAAAATATCTAAGCAAAAATTAAAATTTTTATTTAATTGCAACCTTTTTTCAATATAATCCAAGGATTATATTATATTTTTCATTTGAAATTTATGATAGGATCCTATTAATTTTTTTTTAAAGAAAAAAATTTAACAATAAGATGTGTATGAAATGAAAGTTTTTTTATTTAAATTCGGCAGATTAAAAATATTCTAACTTAAATTAAAGTTTAAAAAATTCCCAGAATCAACATAAATTTTTGCTAAAAGCATGCAATTAAAGGAAAATTCGAGAGAGTAATTTTATTTTTTGAAAAAACTAAAAATGATATAAATTAAATATAACAGATATAAGTAGTAAAATGAATTGATTTTAATGAATTCTATTAGGAATTTATTTCAGAGTATCATGAAAGTAATAAAATAATATTAGACAATAGCTAGTTTCTAAAAATTAGATAAACCTAATCAATTTTAAACTATTTGATAAAAATTATGATATCGTTAAAATAAAAAAATTATTTTATAAGTAGTATTCGAGTAGGAAATTTTGTAAATAATTTTGTTTGCTAATATTAATTACTTATTTAAGTTAATTACAATTGCACTTTAACTATAAAAAATTCATGAGAAAAAACTTGATCTTATTTCATAAAATCATTTTTCATTTAATATCAAAATTTATTTTTAAAAAAATTCGGACTATTTAGCTAGGTATTATATTAATTTTTTGATAATAAGAAAATTAAAATCCAGAATGACTTATTATTTAAATTTTAATTTTTGTAAGGAAATCCGAATTTATCATGTCTTGGCTGATTTCTTATTTTACTCCAACTGAGTGAAAAATCAAGAAAGCTACTATTTATAATTTTTTTGTATTTTTTGCATTTAAAATTTTTTTGAATATCTGACTTCAAATTATTATATTTGTATTATTATATGTTACTCGCATATTTTCATACTAATGTTTACGATTAAAAAAATATGAAAAATAACTCTGTTGCAATATTTGAGCTTTTATATAATAAAAGAAATTTCTAAATTTCACGGTTAAGTTTTTTTTATATTAAAGAAATATCGGATCTTATATAAAAAAAAAGAAATATCATCAGGTGAAAAAAAATTGCAAGATAATCAACTAAATTCTTTAAACATTTTTAGTTTATTTTTGAGACTATTCTAGAGCCCAAAAAAAGTCAATAAAATTCCAATTGAATATTATTGGATGAAATAAATTGAATTCATGTATTTAATGTTAAAATTTATAATTACTATTTCGATATATTTTTTTAAATAAGAGTTTACATAAAACTTGTAAATTTTAAATTAAAAGAACCTGTTTAAAATAATATATTTTACAACGTAATATCATGCTTTAATATAGAATATTAATAGACTCTCTTAGATTAAATCAAAAATTTAAACAAAAAAATATTATAACTTTTTACGTAAAATTAAAAAAAAATTTCTATTCTACAAAAAATTACAAACTATAAAATGAAGATATTATCAAGATATAAAAAAAATATCATAAAGGCTTCAATTAATACAAATCACTTTTATATTATAAAATTTTATTATTTTACACTATCAATAAATTAAATCTTTAAAAATTATTTAAAATATGCCTTCAATAATTTTGATATACTTTTTTTTTTGTTTTCCGAATTATATTTCTAAATTTTTTTAGTATTTTAGCTTCCCTGGTTATATAAAAAAATTAATATCTTAAATAATTTTCTTCACTAATACTCGATAATTCAATGATGAGGGTTATGATCTATAAAATTTATGAAAATAGTACACAAATAAATTTAATATTTTCTTAGCTCGTGTAGCTTTGATTAAAAATAAATTAGATTATAATAGTATATCTAATAGTTTAAAATATATAATTCATTTTTTTCTTTACATTATATAATTATTGCAGTATTAATAAGTAAAATTATATAAAAAATTTATAAATTATAAATTAGGAAATAATCTGATAAAAGTAACAGTTTTTAGGCTAATTATTAACTATCAAAAAATTACACTACAAGAGTTTATAAAATTAACTTTTAAATTTAGTTCATATGTTATTAATGAATAGAATATATGGAATTATATAAACCAAACGATTATTTTATAGCACACTTAGTTATATAATTAAAATAAAATTATATAAGCTTCGATTTCTCAATGAATAAAAGGATAATTTTTTAAGCTAACAAATAATAATTGAATACAATTTCCTTTTAGATTATTAAAATCAAAATAAAGATACTAATTTTCAGATATTATTTATTAGTCCAATAATTAGCCCAATACTGTACAAAAATCTATATAATTTACTACATTAGATCGTATCAAAATTTTTTGACATATAATTAATCTAATGTAGCAAACACTTTTGGTTTTGTTCTGTTCAAGCTAGCTATTAAAATATCCTCAGTCTCTTATCAATCGAGGATTCCCTTAATAATATCTGTATTAATATTATCAAAGATAATTTAATTTGGCTATGAAATAATTTTCGCGAATTTTTTAATAAAGAAAACAAAGTTATCAGTATTTAAAAGCGCATTTTCTAGATCATCTGTGTCCAAATTGAGTAATTTTTATGTCAACACTATTTAACATGAATTAACTCTCCAAAAAAAAATTTTTTAAATAAATCAAAATTACTGGTTTTTTTATTAATCATTTATTTATTTGTAATTGTATCAATTTTATTACAATTTATATTTATTCTAGTACAGATAAAGTATTCATTAAACAATTTTATCAATAAGTAATGCATATTACACGTTTATATAATATTTATTAATTCTAAAAAATCAATATTTTATATTAAAATAAGTGGTTTTAGCCTCCTAAATATCAACCTAAAATGTTTTTTTTCTATTTTTGGATGTGATAAATTTAATAATATTTATCTGATTATATTTTGGCTATTAATTATAAGAAATAAGCTTTCTAATTACCGAATAAAATAATTATATCAAACGGTCAATTCAATCGAAAATAACTTATCAAATTAAATATATAACATTAAGGAAAAATTATTTGAAAACTTTTTAAAATTTATACTTTATAAAATTGATATTATGTATATTCACGAGCCTAAATATAATATTTATATAAATAAAGTGGTTTGTATATCTTAATCAGTTTAATAACTTTAAATAATAAATTAATTTAATTATATCTAGATAATTTATATACAATAATATTATTAATTTACAAGTAATTTTTTTTCTCGAAGTAATATTAATAAAATTATTAATACTTAAATGATAAAAATAAAAATATAAGATTATATAATAGTCGGTAAATTCATTTTCTTATCATTTTAAATTATTTATTTACCATTAAATGTCCATACTATTCAAAAACCTATATGAACAAGCAAAAATATTTAACTTTAATCGAAATTTTTTGAAATCAGGCAGAAATATGAAAATAATAGATAAAATTTTAACTATTAGTGATACCAAATTCTGATTAATGGTGCATGAATGTAAAATGTGATTAATGTGATTAATCATTCCTATTTCTCATATAAAAAAGATAAGATGTTTAAATAATTTATTTTATTTTATTTTATCATTTCATTTAATATAATCCCAAAATTATATATAAACAGTATCCAACCATTTTTAAGGATATTTTTCAAATACAACCAGAACTAAAAAGATAAGTATTTGAATTATTATTTATGGAGGTTAATAAGTATATATATTTTTTTTAATAAATTTAACTATTTTTCAAAGGTTCATACCAGCAATTAAACATAAATTTTACCTAAATTAGACTATACGAGAATTTATTCAGATTATAAAAATACTATTCAACATGAGAGATCTAAATTAGAAAATTAATTGGTTATTAATATTCTTGGAGTCGATATATAATAATCATTTCGTTTGATATCCAAAGCAGTGGAATTTTCATGCTCTGACTATTCATACTCTGGAATGGAGTAGTTATGTTGTAATTATGAAAATATAATTACTCTACACACTCGAATGTTTTTATTAAAATTAATCAGCAGATTTACTTATTCTTCAATTAGAAGCCACGATTCGTTTATATCAAAAAATCAAATTATTCAAAGTCCAAGTTTTCAAGGACTCGGATTAAATATCTCCCAATGTGAATGATAAAGCATTTCATGAGATAATCTTATAGTTTAACTATTTTATCAAATAGAAAACAGCCTAAAAAATTAATTAGTATGATATATTTTAAGAATAAATAGATTAGCTTACGAAATTGATTTGGAATATCTCTCTATCTAATAAATCAATTTAATTACAATTTCATTTGTATTACAATTAATATATTTTGCAATACTTGACAACTAAAATAAAAATTTTCTAGTAATAATTATCTAAATATAATATATTGAAATTCTGAGGAACTAGAATAAATCAAATTAGGTTATATATTTTATTAAAATAATAGAAAAAAGGATGAATAAATCAAATATTTTATGTGAATTAGAAGGATCGTCGATTATAAAATTCTGTACTCTTCGAAAATATTAGAAAGGCATTAGAACGTGTATCAAATTGATTTGAGTGTGATTATAGAGAAAATTATTCTTTCATATTATATATTTAAGATTCTATGTTTATTATTCCAAAAAAATCCAAATAATAATATGATTTATCTAGAATTATCTTTAAGGTCTAAATTCATTAAAATAAAATTTTTTATTAATATTTATCTGATTAAAATTTTCTACCACCAACAACTATATAAAAGCTACAGATATAAGAATAGTTACGAAATTAATCATTTTTATGAGTTTAATAGAATACCAATATTCCAAGAACCGATGTAATATAGAGATTATTCCAAATGTAACAGTTAAAATTGAATCAATTATACAAAAGAAACAATATTAAAATTAATTTTTTTGGTCAAAAATTTCAAAAAAGGCGATAAAAATTACGAAAAAATATATATTATGAGCAAAAATGGATTGCATGTAACGATCTGGAGATAAAAAACGAAAATAAAAAACTTTTTAATCATTAAAAATACTGTCAAGAGTCATTAATAAACTGACATAAAAATAAAACTTGTTTGAGTGAACTAAGGCATAAAATATTGTCTAAAAATGGCTATAGTTTATATTTTTCGGCTCTAGAAATTAAGTGCGTCGAAAAATATACATCACGCGCAAATAAAAGTTACAAAAAAATGTCAAAATACCTCGTTAACAGCAAACAATTATGATTTTAAAACTATAAGAAATATTCAAATAACGCCAATTATAGTGCTTTCGGGAGAAAAAATTTAGCAGAAAAACATCTTCATAGTCGAGATAATATACAAACCATGACCTAAAATATCAGAGTTATAGTATAATTAAAGAAGTGATAGATCAAATTATAAAAATAAACAATCCAGAAATTATAACACTCCAAGAAATATTCATGAACAAGATATTCTACCGATGCGTCCTGCCTGGATATAATTTTATATAGGTAAAAAACTTACTTACTAAAGGTAGAAACAGTTTCTTATTAGCAGTAAATATTAAAATAGAATCATTTTTAAGCGTGCACGAGTCAAATCCAAGATTTTTATCCGGAATAATAAATGAGAATACTATATGTAAAACTAAATTCCAGTTATTAGTCACCAATTTCCACATTCTGAGCTCTGAGATTCAAAAAAGTTGCGGAATTTATGAGCCTAATGACAATTTTAAATACAATAATAATTTATCTGATAAGTGATTAATGTTGGGAGTGCTATGGATCGACATACCTGATCAATAAGTACATACTTCCAAATTACTAGCAGAGCAACATAAGGTAAAATCGAGAAACTAAAATAGATAATATTACAATAAAACTAGTTTGATGCTATCATTATACCCCAACTGGTGCGCTGTTGTCTGATTTCTAGGCCTATAAGAATACAATATAATTTCGACTCTTGATGTCTTAGAAATTTTTTTTGAGAATTGATGGAAAAAAAAATCTTATTGACAGAAAATATAATTTTTAGAAATATTCGGTTTTCCACACTAGCAGTTGAAATTTAGCTTTATATTAACTTTGAGAAGTGATTTTAGACTCATTTTGGGCTCAATCTGCTGGCATAGATGCAATCTCTGATCCTAAAAAAGTCGGTGAAAGATTTCTATACAAGAGTACGCTCGAAAAAAAAGTTGGAGATAATAATATAAAAAATTAACTAAAAATAAATGAACAAAAATAGAATATATAAATGCAAAAAATCCAAAAAATTTTCTATAAGAGCTTTTCGAAAAGAATTAAACACAAAAAAAAACCTCAAAAATATTGCATTTAATTTAATCAATAATAGTCCCAAATAATACTGGGCGTTTATCATAACATTCTAAGGAGCACTTATCACAATCCCTCAATTAACATATATCATTAATCTAATTATAATATATTGATGAAATGATTAGGAAAACTAAAAATATGGAATTTTAAATTTTCCCGAATTAAAAAAAGTCACATTCTAAATATCCACAGTCCTGAAATGTAGCAATATATGTTCTCTTTCGACTGTGATTGCTTCATAGAGTGTGATGATTATATCATTAGTATGAAATGTCTCATGTACTCAACGGAGTACAAATCAAAAAAGTTTCAGGATTCAACGGATTTCCGATAGAACTATTGAATTTAGCGGTTATTGAAAAAAGATACAATTAAAACTTGTCATTTCTAATAAAAAAATTATTAACATGATCTATGGCTCACGATAAATACCAAAATAGATGAAGACGTTCATGGTTATTTTTACGGCTAGTAAAACGTGAGTTTTTATAGTTTCAATGTACATTTTTGATTAAAATAGCGATATTTTATTTTTAAACAACTTTATTAAAAAAATCTTATATATTTACACTTTAAGTAAAACTATGAAAATTCTGAGATAATTTATCCAATTAAATGGATTTCTGGATAAAAAATATAAATTATATGATTTCTAAAAAACTATTAACAATCAATAGATTTGAAATATAAATTTTCGACGTTTGACAAATGATGAGTAAAAATGACATGATTGAATTATGACAGTAGTTCCCGTTACGAATATAGGTGTTACATTAGATTATGATAACTTTAGGGATATAATATTAATCAAAATACCAATTTTATTGCTTTACGATATCTTGGATGCCTAATTCGCATCTATTGACCACAAATAAAAAACTTACTTGTTATATAAAAGGCTTTATGTATCATTTTTTAAGAGCATGTAGCCAAAGGTAACACTCTATTAAAATTTAAAAGTGCCAAAAAATAAAAAATCTGGAAGTCTAGATTTTCTATATAGATTATTTCAATGAGTACGAATACATGTATCATATGAAACTCGATATAAGCTCCTTAAATTTGGGATTGAATTTAAACTGTTTAATTTGTTGATTAAGATGAAAAATAACCCCAATATCACAGTTAGGATTGTTGATTAACTTTTTGAACCCTAATAATACCTCTGCGGGGTACTTAAAGGGT